>VXAA01005101.1:766793-877067 GCA_013399115.1 Anseranas semipalmata
GCCAAGTGCTAGTTTAGAAAGCAAACTCTTTAGTTGAAATATATTTAACAAGAAAATGGGAAAAATCTTTTGAATTTTATGTGGGTAGCTAGTTAGAAATAACAAGAGGAAGCTAAGAAAAGTTCATGCCAAACGGGATAGTAAAAAGGTTCCTGACTATGTAATATATTCAACTGAGAAATAAACTCTGAAGGGAAGTGGAAGAAGCCCTATCATTTGAAATACTGTAACAGGAGTAGACAAAGCACTCGAAAGTACACTGCAGGGAACAGTCTTTTTTTTGGCAGGGAGCGAGACTTGGATGACCTAATAGCTTCTTTCCATCTCTATTAGAATCACAGAGCCCAAAGTCTTTCTCAGTGCAACAACACAGCCATGTTTGAAGGTTTTCCCAGTTTTGGCATGGTAATGTTGGTTACTACCACGCTGCACACTCCATACCCTGCAGATTCCCAAAGCACTATTTAATAGCTCTGCTGACAAACTCTTTGATTAACAAGAAAACCAATAAGCTGTGGAATATATTTTGGAGAGTTTTTGTCACCAGATAGAAAAAGGAGCCTAAACAAAATTTGCAGCTTCATGTAAATAGTTGGGAAGAAAACCATTGTACTGTATTTTGATATCCCCTCATTACACAGTTATTACAGTGCCAGTTAGTTATAGCTTGCCAGTTTTCATTCTGAAGTCAGATTTCAGCCCTACTTTTCTGTAGTAAGAGTTTGATTTGAAGGAGATGAAATTTGTCCAACGTATTAAATTGTAATGAGAAAAAAACTTAAGCACATACTGATGTTACAGCTGCATTTCCTATTAAATCCTATTAGCCAGGCTTTGAAATGTAAGAAGCTTTCTCAACTGCACATCACTGGTTACAGATTTTTTTTTTTAAAAAAAGACTAATTCTTAGGAAACAGAGAAGAAAATTTTAATAATTATACTCTCACATACCCTACTATATAAATACTACAGATTCATTGTATATCATTATTGCTTATAGCTTTGTAACAGTCCAATGATTCTTAAACCTCTTCCGAGGTTAAACTCCTTCCGAGTGAGCCATTTTGGTGGCAGAGAAAGTCCATGTTTTCCCTGCATTTGGTCACTCATTTATGTTTTCCCTCTCAGCTTGGCTGCAAACCACCAGAAGGTGCAAAAGTAGCTTTCACGCCCAAGGGCAGGATTTTTATCCCATCCACTTGGTTTTTGGGCTCTTTGCCCAGGCTGGCTCTACTGCCACGTTCGCCTCTGCCCTTCCCAGCATGACTTGAAGGCAATAGGAAGCAGCGGGAAGGCTCTGTGCTCACTTTATAAGAGATTTTTTTTCACTCTTGACAAAGAACAGCTGGAGCACTGCAGAGAAACTGGACTTGCCCTCCCTGCAGCTCTGATGCCTGGGAGCACGTTATGATTATTTGTGAACTGTAAATTTTGAGAAACGTTGTTATAAGGAGCCATGAGTTCCTTCGCCAGCATCACCTGGATTCAGAGGTGGTATTTCTCACGGGTCTGATGAGCCTTGGGCTCTGCCTCTTGCCCACCAGGCCAGGCTTGGTGATGGTGCTGCTCACTCGAGAGGGAAGGTGGAGAAGTTCTCAGTCAGGTCTGCTGCCTGTGTATGTCAGTGGAAAAATGGAAATCTCCTGGGGGAGGAGTGGGAACAATTGAATTATTTTAAGATGAGACAGAGCAAAACTAATTTAAAAAATTATTGCATAATGTCCATAATTTATTCACAGTACAAGTCCCCATAGAGTTAACGAGACTATTATGCACTTAAAATTAAGTATGCACATAGGAGACAGTAACATCAGAATCTAATGTTGCACTTCTATTTTTTTTTAAATCTCTCTGTGGCAAAATACCTTTTATTATTTCAGAGTTGTTAGAGGTTTAACAGCATGCTCCCAAATGTATTGTGAGCTTAGCCGAAACTTTTTAAAATGGAGTCTAAGTTTTTGAGCACTAACAGGGCCCTAGCAGAAAGCCTCCAAGAAATGCAGAGTTTCTATGTTTAGCACACTGCTGTGATATTTCTGTAGGGATATGAGGAGGAAAGCACATAGTGGGAGAGTTTTAACAGAATTGGAAACTGAGAAATTGCGCCTTCTGGATCTTTATGTGCTAAAATTCAGACAAGGCTAAAGGAAATAGATGGAGAAGGGAGCTAGAAGAGTGTGCTAGTAATAATAACAAGGTGGGAGGCACAGATGCTGAAAGGACAGGGAAAAGAGATGGTCAGAATTATGAATGTTGATTCATTTCCAGTATTCACTTCATCGACTATTAGGTGTATAGCTTTATTATATATGATTTCTGAGCTCTATTATATGTGATTCCTGCTAGGCCTGGAATTCAGCAGCACTTCACTGAAGCATGTCTTAAGAACAGAAAGGGAGCAGAATCCCTACTAAACTGGACGGCTATGACATACACTTTTCCTGCCCCAGAGTGTTTTTGCTACTGTTATTAAAATGGAATTATTTTTAAACCAATCTTGAATTCAAATAAAGTACTCCCTGGCCTTTGTCACACCATCTTTCTTACCACTACATATGGCTGGGGTTTTTTGAATTGTCTCTTTTTTAAGATCAAATCTATTTGACAAATGTTGGCAAATAATAAATCAGGTAACTCTGTTAAAGGAGATACCAAGTGTCTGAGACGATGACTAGTTCTTCTAAGAACAGCTACCTGTCTAAATACAGATCTAAAAATCAGAGATGTCAGTTGCTTGGAAGAGCTCAATTAAAGGCATTTTCTATTTCTATACTAATACAGATTTTACAGAACAGATATATATATATATAAAGGCAGAAATATAGGCATTAATTAACAACTGCTTCTTGCGATATTTGATTTTTTTTTTTCAATATGCAGAGAGTTATTTTCAAACCATTTGCCATTTGAACAACATTTCTAGTGTGGCTTATGTAGACATGCCCTTTATAGAGTAGCATGACTTAAGCCATGCATGTACACCTTACAGTGAAGCTCCTGGGTTTCTGCTGCCCCACATCTGTGACCCTGGTTGAACAGATGGATGCTGTAGCTTCAGTGCTCTTGCTGTGAAGCCAGTGGTGGCCCTACTGCTTTTCAGCTGGTGAGGAGCTCAACAGAAACCATTGTAGTAAATGTGGGCGTATGTGCATGTGCACAGCTGTAACGCAACAGAGGTTTAAGAGAGCAATACAGTGTAAAACAAGGACAATACAACATCCAAGGTAAAACACAGGTGGGAATTAGCGCTTTGGGCTCTGTCTGGGAGTTTTGTCAAAGGAGCACTGGAAGATGGTTCATGTTATGCACGCACCTTGCAGGACAGCAGGTCAGGCTGCAGCTGCCTAACCATGCCGGCTCCAGGCAGCACCACTTGTAGGGCACACTAAATCCATTTCATCTCAAAATGACTTGGAAAAGTGCTCTGAAATTGCTGGGAACTTGGGTTGTAACTTGCTGTTAGTGCGAGATGCTCTTCACACTGATGTGCCATGCCGCAGGGCTTAGCCCTGCCCCATCCATCAAGGTTGAGAGCCTCCCCAGCACTGCAGATAAAACACTATTCACTATACCTGCCTTGACCTTGACAGTCCCAGCTTTTATAGATAACTTTTGGAGCAAAGAAATAGTAAAAAAGAAAAAGGAAGATCTTTTTCCATCTCCTTTATGGTTAGGGGCTGAAATTGCCAAAGCTTTGTTCTTCTCCATAGGGACCTTTAGCTGAGGTCTCTCTGTGTCTCATCCCTCCTTCCCCAAACTGAGCGCTGCAGTACTCCATCTATAAAAAGATGTCAAAACAGTCCAAAAAAGATCTATCGTGACTACTCCTAACTGACTGCAGTTTTGTGATCACTTTAACTGGATCCAGTTTTCCGCACATCTACTGCTAGTTATGCCTTCCTGTGCCCTCTCTTGACATTTCTTTCTTTTTTTTTTTCTTTTTTTTTTTTGATACTCAGGCTTTTTTTCCTTATATTCAGACAGTTGAGGGGAGGAAAGGGATAAGAACTGCTCATTTGACAGAAGTAGATTTAGATCAGTTAAGTGGATTATGAAAATGGGCAGGAGTGAGAAGTTTAAGGTTTTCATGGGCTGTTAGAGCTTTTACGTTATCTCACTTAGGATACAGGAATGCCTAGATGTTACCTAGCTTCTAGATGATGCCTAGCTTCTTCCCCATCTACTGGCTGAGCTGATCAGCCATTTTAGGACTTCACAATCTCTTTCATTCTAACCTGCTTTTCTACTTTTCTAATGTTAAATGAGGAATTTCCTTCCAGACCATCGTGCCAATCCAGGAGAGCTGCCATTGCTGTTCCTTTAGTGGGGAAATGAGTTACCTAAGAAAGGAAGAGAGCAGACCAGAGAGTCACACTCAGAAAGGGTCTGACCTCAACAGAAGTAACATTTTTCATTTGATGATTTATTTATTTATTTATTTGGTACTAAAATGTTTATCAGACACTGTCCATTGAAAATAATTAAAAGATTGCTAAGGCAGGTTTCAGGCTGAGGCCTGGTTATGAGCTATTTAGAGATGACTTTGATTTTAACTATTAGCTACTCACAGAATGTGGTTGCTCACTCAGCTCACATACTTTTGTTTCTGTGCCCTGACATTTATGATGTTCTTGTGGGAAATCAATACTTTAGGTCCCTTTTGTTGTGAATAATTTTATGCTTGGAATTCCATTTACAAAAGTCTATCAAAAATAAATAAAAGGCACCAATTCATTTGAAAAATTTAATACATAAGAAAATGTTCACACACATCTTTTTTTCATTATTTTCCCAGACGTAAGTCTTGACTAAGATTAAATACTGGGCCTGAGTATGTTCTAGAGGATATCAGCTTCATCTGTTCCAAAAATAGCATTAACCTCTGCAACCATCAACCATTCCATTTAGAAATAAATGTTAATGGAAAGCAAATAAAGGCAACCATGTATTATGCGTATTATTTTTACATGTGTTTTACAGAGTTCGTTTAGTAGAAAGAGGATCTCCGCATAGTTTGCCGCTGATGGAGTCAGGAAAAGTAAGTACTGAAAAGAGATTTAAACATCTCTTTCATGGTAAATATTTTCAGCGAATTTCCATTTCTATTCATTTTTTAAGTGAATGTAGTGTTCAGAAAAGCTTTATCAGCTGTGCACACCGAAGACCTTTCTTTACTGCTGGAGTTACAGCACAGTGGCAGTAACTGATTTATTATTGCTCTCTCAGACGCTGCATCTCACTCTGGAAACAGGCAGCGTTATGTGCCATTAGCAAAGGCACTTTTATCGATGCACAGCCACCTCCACTGAGAACTGGTCTGAGACTGTCAGCGTTTTCCTTGCAGGCTGCTGACCATCGGCAGAGGGGACCAACGCGGTGGGCAGCGTCGTTGTGGGGAGCCCCGCAGATAGCGGGGCTGCGCTCAGCTCTGTCCCTGGCCGCGCTGCCTGGCCATGTGCCGGCGACGGGTGTGCTGCTAACCATGCACTGCCTTCGCGGGAAAGGAGAGGCCCAGAGCTGCTGCACTGAGCCGCGGAGGCAGTCCCTGCCCACTGACCGCCCTTGGCACTCTGAACGCTCATCTAAAGCTTTCTAATTATATCTTTGCAAACATCATGTCAGAGGATGCTCCTTTTTCTATTTAGGGCTTAACATCTGTCCACCTCTGTAGTGTTTGAATGCCCATTACATGAAGTCACTGGCAAGGGCCTCCTTCTTAAGAGATTACATGGTGCCTCTAGGGCTTTCTTTTTGTTTCAAAGTTTCATATAAATAGGGCGTTTTTTCTGTTCTAGTATGTACTGTCAGAGAGACTTGGGGCCATTGGGTAGGATTTTTGTGTTATAGATGAACATTTCATTTCTGACAAATTTTTAATGATGGAACAGCTTTTACAAAGGTAAGAGGTTTTGTAGCATTTCCAGATATCTCAGAATTTATTATATTGATTGGCTATCTTAATTTTCTATTCTGTATGTGTACTTCAACTTTTTAAGGATGTCTTCTAGTTTCTTATAAAGGCTTTTTGTTTGTTTGTTTTTTGTTTGTTTGTTTGTTTGTTTTGTGAGGAATAGTCAGCATATGATTGCATAAGTATCTGCTTTCTCACTGCTTCATGCTTTCTTTCAATAGATCCTGCCAGGAGTACGTATCATTATTGCTAATCCAGAAACAAAGGGACCCTTAGGAGATTCTCATCTTGGTGAGGTGAGTCATGAAAACTTCACCTTGTATACTTGGAACTAAACTGCAGGGATAAAGCAATCATCATGTATGCTAGTGGTTTCCTATAATACATCTTATTAAATGCCAGGTTGAAAAATTGTGAATGATGCAGACCTTCATAGTGTATGAAGTGTGTAGCATGATATTTGTACCATTATTAAAATTGTTAGCAACATACTTGATAAATACTAATAATAGCTCGTCTATTAAAGAATTTGAAAAAAAATTGCTTTAACTACATTTTCTACTTCGTGCTTGACTAATTCTGATGAAAACTTACATGAAAAAATAAGTTTATTGATTAGTCTAATTTTAGTTAGATGAGTTTCTAGTGTTATTCTCTTTAGAATCACTGTGCTTCAATACACTGAAGTACTCTCATTAGATGAGTTGAGCAAGCCTATATGTTTTCCCAATTTATTTTATGTTTCTACAGCGAGAAAAAAGTTCAAATGTTATTTTCAATGAGCAATTAAAGATCTAATTAACAAAATGAAGGATTTGCTTAGTCATAATTAAAATTACTATCTATCTGATTTGTGAGATTCATTTGTAAGATTTCATTACTATGAAATTGTGAATATTTCCATGATGCCTTGAGTTTGATGAAATGAATCCTTCTCCATATGTGAAGGTGCCTGGCCTCTCTCCTTAAAATAATTTCAACCCTGTTTCTAATGTTGCAAACAATCCCACTCCACCAGTGCTGTGGGAGGTATCTGTCTGTCTGGTATTCATGAAGGATGCCCTGCTGGAGAAATACACTGAACCAGGTGTGGGGGACTACGGGAAGAGCACTGTGTCCATAGGAGTTTCTGAAAATTGCCATAGCCCGAGTAGAGCTCAGAGCTAGCAAAGTCAATGCAAGGGGTCTGTGCAGGTCTGAGGCTAACCTGAGGCTGGAGGGCTGCAAGGAGTTGTCCTCACAGCTGTGACTCCTGCATTCCCCTCCAGCCGGCACGGCTCAGATCTGCACTCTGACTTTGGTGAGGTCAGATCTGGGTCCTGACTCTGCCTGCAAATGGGTCGGAAACAGCGTTAAAAGGCATTATCTTGTGTTACGTGTATTATCTAGCTATGACTAAAAATATTTGCATCAAGAGTTTTCAATAATGCTTCATTCTGGAAAGTTACTTTAATTAATACCAGTTTAATTGCTTTTAACGTAGATATGGGTTCACAGCACTCACAATGCCAGTGGGTATTTTACCATATACGGAGATGAATCTTTGCAATCAGATCATTTTAATTCAAGACTCAGCTTTGGAGACACCCAGACTATTTGGGCTCGAACTGGCTATCTGGGGTTCCTGCGAAGAACAGAGCTTACAGATGCAAACGGAGGTAAGAGGTTTCTCCTCATCTATGAAGGGTCTGTGCACATAATTTGGATTATTTTGAGGCTGACACTGTGACTCTTGGCCTGCACTATCTGGCGTGTTCAGTCTGTGAAGCCATTAGAACTGCAAAAAAGCCTTAGTTAAGACAATCAGAAAATAGAACAAAGGACAAGTTTTTCTGGCTAAAACAGTTGCTTTTCCTTTTCCATACCTCAGGTGCTATGAGGCCCCTCCACCAGTGACTTTTTGGAACTGTTAATGTGCCAAGTGCTTCAGCTCGAAAGATATGAAATGCAGCTTAGAATGTCATCATTTGTTCTTTCAGTCGTATCCACAGGGATAGGTTCATGTGTGTGCACAAAGCCTTGGTGTGAGTCTGGGCCCTGTCCTGCCTCTGACGCCCGCCTGTTTCTGTTATAAACTTATTTACAGAAGCTGTCCATTTTTTGAATGTCTCTGTCTTTAAAACCACAGGGGAAGGTTACTGAGATGCAGTACAAGCAGTAGCCTGCAGGAGAAGCTATGGGGCGTTTGGTTTTCTGTCAGGAACGTACAGGATTTCGTTATTTGTCTTTCTGACATCCCTTATCTTGTGTACACATGTAAGCAAACGAGCACCGCCAGGCACACAGAGTGACTGAAAGTCTCTGCTCGGGAGAACGTTATTTTAGGATCGCTTTTGCAGAGCACAGTGCCGTGAGCGGAGGCGGGCTGAGGTGGTAGGCGAGGCTCTTGGCTAAGTATCGTTCCTAGCAGCGCTGCGAGCACGTTCGGGAGTGATCACAGGGCCCCCGTGCCAGTGCAGTTAGAATAGAAACTATTCAGCCGAAGAGCGAATTCATCAAATCTGAAAGCATTTTACTAATTACTGTGGATTACGGCTGCTGTCCGTGTCCTTTTGTTAACATCTTCCTGAAGAGGTTTAATTTCCGTCGTGTAGCCTTTTTGTGTTTCATAATGATAGCCCACCCTTGAGAAAATGCAGGATTCTCCGACGATACAGCACCTAAAACATGTAAATTGCTTAAATCTTCTCATGACATAGAGTTGCAAAATCTCCATTCTATTCCCATTTCTTGCTTCCTGTGTGGAGGGTTCTCTGCCCCGTATTACTGGTAGAAGTAATGTTGCCATTACATTACCACCATGCAACTGAGTTAACATAAAGAGAGCCAGTTATCTGCTTTTAAGTCTATTAGCAAATATTATTTCCTTTATGGGTGATGTGCAAGAGTTTATTATCAGCCTGATATCTTTTAAAAAGTCTCATTTCAGCCTCATTTATTTCTTTAGTCACTAAAAATTCATAGTAAAAGAGAATTGTTCTTCAGAGCTTGCCTTTTGTCTTAATGAGCAATTTGCTATCTAGCACATAGCATGTATTTCTAGTTTATTGATGAAAACCTTTGTAGCACACCTTAGGCATCAGTACTGACCTTCTCAAAGCTACTGGAACAACATATTCCATACTGTTAGGGTCAAGTTTCTCTTTGAAAACAAGAAGAGGGAAACAAGGAGTCTAGTGGCTACTTAGGACTTTGCATTGAAAAAGAAAGAGTCTGTTCTGTATCCACCTTCAAGACAAAAGGAATTTGTCCCACTGTATTTGGGTAAAGACCTCCACCTTTCTCTTCTTCAAATGAGAAGCATGTTTCTGCATTCCTTTTTTCTGCTTTCTGCTGCATTTCAGTAATGCAGAATGCTTATTAGTTCGGAAATCACTTAGGGGTTTCAGAAATTCAAGCATAATTTATAAATGTTATACTTATTTTACTTGTTTATTAATGTGAACATTTTTGTAATTTAATGTTCTAGAGAATAGAATCATTATTTTTTTCCCCTTACAACCAGAACGCCATGATGCACTTTATGTTGTGGGTGCATTAGATGAAGCCATGGAGTTACGAGGGATGAGATATCATCCGATCGATATTGAGACCTCTGTAATTAGAGCACACAAGAGCATCACAGAATGGTAAGGATTATATAACACCATAGCTCTTATATAAAGCTGAAATATCTATAATGTCTGGGGTTTTGCTTGGATATTGCAATTAATCTGGGAAATGGTCTGTCAGGATGGTCACAGGATTTATAACTCAGTGGTAAGTACATCTTTAGGAAGAAACTTTTCATGAGCAGATTTAACCTGGAAGGACTGTTTTCTGTTAAGATCATTCAATATGTTTCTTTTGTTGTGTGTTTTTAAGTATTGAGTGAAAGGTTAAACTTTTAATTTGAGAGAACCAAGCAGCTTCCATGTAGGTCAGTAGCTGTTTCTTGGAGTTTGAGATTTATATTCTAACCAGAAAAAACAAACCGGTATGAACTCAAGCTTTATGAATGTTGTTATTAGAAGGAGTAAGCAAGCAAACATTTAAAATAAATGAACACACTAATAAACTTTATTAGTGAACACACTGTTATTTTTGAATTGGTTATTAATATATCAAGGCGTGATCAAATCAAGGTCACAATGGAAATTGAAGCAGTAAATCAATGAGTTAATAGCGATGTTGTCTCAATCAATGTATCACATCATCAAATGCACAGAGCAGGTAATCATTTCTTGAGGCCATCTTGAGAACAAATTGCTTTTCATTATTCTTGCATCAGAAAACTGAATCAGGTAGTTGTTTTGTTTTGGTCTAACCTCAGCTCAGCCCTTCTCCTTTCAATCAAAAAAACCTATCTCAGCAGTTAGAGCAATTCAGCTAGTATAAGATGCGACTCCCCATTTTTCTTTTCAGTCCTGGCTACAAGATGTGGCCTGGAGCAGTGAATTTGCTAAAGAAGCATAAGGACCATCCTGGTTTCTTCAGCCACAATGCCTAGCTTTTTTCTTAAATATCTGTTACAACTGAGGCAGTTAATTGCTTGTCTGACTGCTACTGAGGTTCTACCTGATTGCAGGCTCCCTGGAACATCATCACTGGTGACACAGTCTTGTTGTGCTGGCTAACCATTACACAAGGTAGAGGATTCTGGGTCCTCATACAGACCAGTATGAACACTTAAAAGATACTGACAAATGCTCCTTTCAGATGTGTCAGATTCTTATCAACAGTGGATGGAAAGATATTCAGGGACAACTCTATCATAAGATGGCCACAGGTTCATAAATATGTTCAGCAGTACCTGTGTGTCAGAGATTTGTATGTCCTCAAAGTGTGAGCTCATGGGCAGTGAAGGAAGGTGCCATATCACACTGCAGAAATGGTCATCGCTGGTTTCAGTGGCAAAAATAGCTTAAATTATATTTTTTTTTCTCAAGACCACTGAGAGCTCTTTGGGGATACCTTTCCATCCTTTCTTTCTTTTACCGTGGAAATCCTGAGTGGGATAGGAACAACACAAAAAGGGTTGGGGTAAGCTGGGAGGACCGAAGAGAAGGGCCACCGGATTTCTGCAAGAAGGTAGAAGTACACGCAAATGCTTCTTAGTGCCTTAACTCTTCCCAGTAGTTGGGTGATAAGGTACAAGGCACATAAGGAAGATCTCAGGAAACATTATGTGATGCTATTACTACCCTTTGCTCAAAGGCAAACATTTAAAGTCTTTAGGGTTGTTTTTACCTCGAGGAGGAGAAGTTGCTGGTAAGGTAGATGTTTTTCTGATTGGTCCTTGCAGAAAATGGACACGCAGATATTCAAAGCAACAGCATCTGGTTTGCTTACAGTTCCCAACCTCTTCTTAACCAGTGGTCTGCCTAATCATTCTCTCAAGTCATCAGCATGAAGTTTTCTTTCATAGTCATTGTCCTGAGTGTCCTTAACTTTTCCCACTCAACTTCTCCTTCAGCTTCTCCTAGATATCCTCTTGTCTTTGGGAAACACTCCTTGACAAAATAATAGCCAGTAAAATCTTTCTTTGTATATTTACCTTGTATGTGCTTTTCTTTGGTTCAGGGCATGAGCCCTTGCTCTTGTTGGAGGCCGCTGTTGTTTCCGTTACAATGACCCATTAAGGATTTAACTTAATGGCATTGATACCTATTGCAAACAAAAGGTACTGGGTGTGTCCAATCTATAAACTGTAAAAATAGGCTTGGCTTCAAAGAAACATGCTCATTTTGTAACATTTAACACTATTGAGGAAAGCAGGGAATTGTTGACTGATACATGATCCTGCTGTGCAGCTTCTGTTATTGAGGATCTGATTTAAAGGTCATTTAAAATTATTCTTTTTTCTTAAGAAATTTTAGCAGCACAAAATCAGCAACCTCTGACTTCAGACCTCCTGTGTCTTAATATATAACAAGCAAAAGAATGGCAAACAGTCCATTTTTATTGTGATGTATAACTGCATTTTTGAAAGTATTTTTAATAATGCAAAATATCTCGAGAAATAATGTGTGTGTATGTAATTTGATTAGAGCACATTGTTGGCTTATGTAAACTCCAAAGCCTTGAAAGAGGAACATAACATACTTCCTTGAATTTGCTAAGTGGTTTTCCCTCTGTACATAATGACAAATAGGTAAAGCTACACGAGATTTTCAGAGAAGGAAACTATTATGGGCCTATTTCTCTGGAGGTATTTCAACAAATTCCTTGCTTTTCCTGAAGCAGTTAGTGGGATGGAAGCAGCAGGAGGGACCATTCCCAGCTCAGTGCACTGGCTGTGTTGCATCTCTTGGTTGTGACAGTGATTTCTTGAGAAAATGGTGCCTAGGTTTGTTTGTTTATTCATTTGTTTTCTCAGGGCTAGAAGGTTAATATACATGCTGGCCAGTATAAATTCATCTCAACTGGTGGGAACATGAAGGACAATATTTTTTTGTACTTGCAGGGGTCACCATTGAGTTGGAATCATGACATATGAAATGAGTTTTAAATTAAATTGAGACCCTCTTAGGAATGCCAATGATGCTAGGAATTAGTAGCAGCTTTATAAAGGTTTTGTGAATCAGTCTTCTGGTCTCGGACAAACCAACTTCTCCCAGGCCATGTTTTAGGGACGTGCTTCTGAATCTTTCCATGAATTGCTTTCCCAAGTAACAAGCTAACCATAGGTGTAAGTTATGATTTCATCACTATCTTACATTTTAATAAAACCTCCCAGGCTTCTTTGTTAAAATGTATGTAATATTAACTTAGGTGCTTGTGCAGCTTACTAGAAATTCTGTGAAAACATGATTACAAATTAAAATTCATTTCACAGCAGCACTAAGTCAAAAGGAGCCTGCACAACCTTACTTTGAGTACCCATTAGTTTTCCAGATCAATAAACACATAAGCACATAAGAATTCTATCAAACAGTACTTTTGCAGGATCTGAAAATGAAATATGCTTTTTTAATAATAAGTATTTTTCTCCTAAAGTCTGCTAAGCATCAACTTAGAACACATTTTCATAGTTAATGTTTGGGCGAAGATGTGTTTCCAAAGTACAGGGATATTCAGAATTTTAGTAGACCATACAAGTGCACTTCCGTCTCAGTCCAGTGTTGACCTTAGTGTAAGTAGCTCTTTTTTGAAGTTCTAACTTTCAGATACTTATGCTCAAGACAGTTCTGGAAAATTATTCCCTGATCTTATAAGGTAAATGAGCATAGAGTACAGGGTTTGATATGTGAGTTACATGTGTAGAATATTATTATTTATGCTACAGAATAAGGTAGAGCAAGAAATAAGCACAATCTGTGTCTTAAAAACGTGTAAGGAAGAAGGAGACTGCCCTTTGTGGAGCTCAGTCAGCTCAGTCTTGCTGACGTCCTGCGAGACTTCAGAGGCTTTGGAGAAATTTGAGAAGTGGGGAGAGGGATGGAGGGAAGAATACACCAGACTTTCATACCCTCCCAGCCTCCAGGTGTGGAAGGACAAAGGTTTCGTCCTTAGCTAGAAAAGATGCCCAGTAGCAGAAACAAAAGTTTACCTGCTTTGGCTCAGAGGCTTAGCCAAAATTTTGGGGTCATTCAAAGTTTGTTCAGTGTAGAAGAAACACCAGCGATAATGGTGTTTCTTTGGCCATCTCACCTGTTAATAAGGAATGTAAAAACTCCCGTCCCTTTAAACCCAACAGAAATAAAACACAACTGAAATAAAGCAGATGGTTTCTGTATAAACCAATTGGTCCAGAAAAATCGGAGCTCTTTCGTACCGAGCTCTGACCTGCCTGGACCACAGCCAGCCCAGCGCAGAAGGCACGTACCACGCTGGCGTAGCACCGTGCAAGTGCGAAAGCCCTCTTCCCCGCTACCCAGGGAGCTCTGCGCAGCCTGCAGCGTGCCATGCAAATGTTCCCCGAGCTCTGCACCCCTTCCCTAGGCAGAGTTTATCCGAAAGGTCTTCCAGGTTGGGCTGTGTTCCTGGTGCACCTTATGGTGCTTTATCACTGTCTTCTCTTTTAACCTCCTTTGCTCCTCTGGGCTGCTCTTCAAAAAAAACTAGAGAAAACACCTCCACCCACACACTGCATGCCTTCATGAACACAGCAGTGCTGTGACAGCTCTCGGGCTTCAAAGGGTTCTGCACTATTTCTTACTGCCTCCTTACACAGCAGGCAAGGATTAGACTCGAGTTTCTGTCAAGTGTAGTTCATGTCTTCATATTGCAGCGATACTGAAGTGAGAGCTAGTGGGGCTGGTTTTCTGCCTGCAGACACTGCCTCTCGCCACTTAGGCTTTGTGCCTAAGCATACAGAAGGAGGCAACACAGTTGAAACAAGCAGTAACAAGGTGGGGTGAAATGGGTAAAAAAAAATTAATACTTCTTTTCCTTTGATTCCAGTGCGGTGTTTACTTGGACAAATTTACTGGTCGTTGTAGTTGAGCTGGATGGATCGGAGCAAGAAGCTTTGGACCTGGTTCCTTTGGTCACCAACGTGGTCCTGGAGGAACACTATCTGATTGTAGGGGTGGTGGTGGTTGTGGACATTGGTGTAATTCCTATCAACTCCCGTGGAGAGAAACAACGTATGCACCTACGAGATGGATTTTTGGCAGACCAGCTAGATCCCATCTATGTGGCCTACAACATGTAGTCTTGTACCTTAAGCTTCCATGGACTTCACTATAGATGTATAAAATTTTTTGGTGTCCACTAAAAAAAATGTGCAGATAATATGCTGAAACTCATCAGAATGGAACTGTTTCTATTATGACTTTTCAAAGCAGTCACGATTGGCAGGAAATAAAATGTGAAATGTTTTCTTTTACCACTAAATTTCAGAAAAGAAGGACTATGGGGTAAGGCCCTTCAGTTTGTTGGAAAAGCCCATTTTAAACTCTTTTTTTTTTTTTTTGCTTACTGGACAATACTGCTTTTTGAGTAAATGTGGCTTTGTATTTTACATTGAGTAAGCTGAAGTAGATTTTTTTTTATTCTGCCCTCCAAATGGATTCTTTTAAAACAATTTACATACTAATACAAAGAATTGTTTTCTTCATTTGTTTTAATGTCGTAAAAAGCTGAGGAACACAGATCTGTTACTAACTTAAGCCATTTTAGATCCCACATCTTAGGAAACTATGTAGTGGTACGAGGAGAATACCCAAAGTAGCACCTTTAAATTAGAAATCTAGCAGCTTTTTGTCAGAGATGCTGAAAGCACAAAGGCCAAAGAGCCTTTGCTGTTAGCGTTAGAATGGAAGAAATTTATAAATAAGGTGTATTTCGGCAATGAACTTGCAAATATCTTTGTACTAAACTAAAAAGATAAAATAAGTTAACTACTTCTTCTGTAATTATGTACAAAATGTTTAATTTATTTTGATCTCTTTAGAAGTATAAAAGAGAAGAAACATTCAAGAATATTAAACTCTTGAAATGTTTGCTAATATAAAAACAAAGTGTTGTATTATCTTGAGTGGATAGTATCACATCAAATATATATATATGAAATATAAATTCACTAATGACAAAAGATTTTAAAGTTTAAAATGCAGTACTTGTCACTTGCATGGTGTCTCCCACTGTAGATAATCAAATGTTACTCACAAATTTTTTGAAAAAAGCAATCCTGGATTGCTAAGTATCCCTGTCTAAAAGAATCCTCTAGATACCAGCAAGTGGAATTATTGCTGCCTTTAAGGCAGTGAATGAATTTAAGACTAAAAATGCACTACAATAATTTTTTTTTTCTTTGCCATGGAGGCAACAATAAATATTTGTGCTGGCATGTGCATACACTTGTTAGACTTAGAAAAGGCAGGTTGAGGAATAGCACTGTTGTCTAGCTGCAAAACTTTGTTGCACAATTTTTTCATTGTTTTAGTTGGTGTTTTTATTGCTATAAGGAAAAGTTTTGAGGTTATTTGCACAGAGTTATCAATTTGCCTCTCAGCTAGGACACATAGCTCGGTGGCCAAGGCATCCAGTTTACATTTACAGAAAACGATTGTTTCAATGGTCTTTAATTTATTCCTTAACGGAGAGGAGCGTACAGTCACTACAACCGATTCAGCACAAACCGTGCATCTGCTAACTAGTCCTAAGCCAATTCAAACATCAGAGGAACTGAACTGCCTGTTTAAAGAACGGAGTCCCAGGGTCTCCGACCTGAGGCCGTCAATGGGAGAAGAGTAGGAAAACATGCATCACAGCTGCCTTCATTTTACTACCTTTGGATAAAGGAGAGGTTTGATTTCCCACTTCTGCTGTCTTCCCTGCACCCCGCACCCTTTTTTAAAAAAACTTCCCGTTCCTTCATGTGGTTGTAACTGAATTGACCTATTTGTGGTCAAGAGTGGGATTGACCAGCTGCAGTCCAAGAATGCTTTTCTTATTTTCCAAAATTACGTTCATGTGCTGGCTCTCATTACCAGATATGCATGACTAAGATTGTTGCAGGGCAAACGTAATCACGTTTATATCACGTATAAGGGATGTATTTTGTCTGCCTTTGCAGAATGCTGTACAAGAAAAGGACCCCTGCCAACGACAGTTTTGTTTGGCTTCTGAGTCTCAATGCTGGGTGTTTAAAATCTTTTTAAAAGGTGGGGACGTTTTAGTCTGCATGTACAGTACAGAGCATCTTACCACGTCAGACTTGTTTTATTTCAAGCCATCTTTTCAGACTTCACTGTCCTGTGAATATCCCTATTCATGCTCTGAAGACCAGTCCTATATTTTGTCAAATTCATTTTCTGCTCCCTTTAAAAAGAATAAAAATCTGTTCTTAATGGCAAGTCGCTGTAAGGTTTCAGACAAGATGTTGATTGATTACAAACATAATTGCAGTGTGTGAACTAACTTGTGAAGTCCTGCTATCGCTGATCTCAGTACTGCAAAACAAATTTAGCTGTCATTTAAAGCATCACTTTAACCTTCACGAAGTCAACTTTGCATTTGTAGAGAAAAAAAGAACTGCAATGCAGTTGTGAAGCGCAGTTAATAACAGCTCTCTTCTGCAACCTGTCATCTGTGGTTGTTAAATTCTGAGTTAAGAGAAATGATAAACTGAGTTTCTGGTTTTGTTGTGCAAGCAAAAGGAAGGAAACATTTAAGCACCATCAGACTGAGCAATAAAGAAGGATTGTTCTGTATTAGAAATTGTACTGTAGATAAACCATTCATGAGAATGTATAAAATGTTTGTCTTGTGACCTTGTGCTTTTGAAGTCAGACAAAACCATGTAATCAACTTGATGCACATGCACAAAAAAGAGGGTACACAATGAACATTTAAACACAAAACTAATCAAACAGGAGCAGATTCCTCATGGTGCTTGTTTATTATATATATTTAATCCTGCTTGACACTTTACCCAAGGGAAGACTGTCCCTTTTATCAGTTGAATGTTAGCAGCGTTATTTCATAGAGTGTGGTGACTGGTTAGAGAAATTCATGTAACTCAGCCAATCACAGTTTCAAACAAAAATTTTTATGTGCAAAGGACAGCAACCTTCTTGTATGTTAAACCACCAGTACGCTTTGTACATCTGTGATAACGCCTGTTTTATATTCAAATGAACAAATAAAAGCTTTTATTTTTGTTGCTCTGAAAATATCAGTTTCTTAATTAGTCATCTAAAATTGAGCTTCCTAGAGCTGCATAAGCTCAGTGGAGGAACATTGAGAGCTATACTGTAATTTTATTTTGTTTACCTCTCTTGTTGCATAATTTATTAGTACAAATCATTATACTTTTAACAATGTTTAAATACTGGTGTGGGCATTTATTGCTGAAAGACTTTCATATGGCAACAAATGTTTTTGTGAAATGTTTTTTTAATTCTTTTTAATATATTCAAATATACTGTTCACATTTTTGCTGAAAGTGTAAAGATTATTGTAAGCTTGGTAACATTTTGTGAGAAGCAATAACAAGCATTAGTACTGTAAAACTCCTCAAATTTGTCACATCACTTTTGTTGCAAGGTCCTGCTTCTGGCACATTTCTAATCAGTCATTCAAGTTACTGATCCAGGTGCTACATCTCTGCTGGAGCTTTCTGCCAGTGGAAACACATGGGTAACTGGTTTGTCACATGTGGGCTTGAATCTCTGTATCAGTTCAGAAGCTTTGGCTGGCCAGACACAAACGATAGGAAATGTGATCCACTTCTTTCCATTGGCCCTTTCCAAAGAAGAAACTCAATTTCAGGGCTTCTCTGGTTTGCAGCCAGTAGCAACTTCCACAGAGAACAGGTTTGGATCTAGCTCTGATTTTCAAAATGTGATTTCAAAGGCTGAGGTTCAGAGTCCCTGTTTCTTGGGTACCCCATCTGAAAAGCAGAGGGTATAAAATCCCATTTCCAGTGGTCAAATTTCAGGTAGCCCAAGAGAAGACCTAAAGGTTATACGAACGAAGAAGCACTCACCCCACTTCTAGCTTCAAGAGGAGCTGATGCCAGCAAGGTGCTGAGCTGGGCTCACTCCCAGGGAGGACGGTGCGGGAGGTGCACAGGGCCGTGCGATGAGGTTTGCCCACCGTGCCCGTGGGTGCTAGTTATGGGACCCACGTGTCCAGAGCACAGCGTGCAAACTGGGAGGGCGAGGGCAAGGTGAGGGTGGGAGGGGAGGATGGCAGGACAGCAAGTAGTTAGCTCCTGATTCAATTTTATAAAGCGTTTTATTACAAAACGCAAGGTTTTGGTGTTTTTATGATAATGGTGATTAGGATTTTTTAAAAGTCAACATGTTTTGGGTACACATTTTAAAAATCATGTTGGCAAATGATGCCATAAAGATTAAAAGCTGGTGGGGAATCTCAACAGAAAAAAATGTAGTAGGATTATATGAACGCTTTCCTACACAGTAAGAACAGTATAACTTATTCATTATTAGGTTGATAGTAATAAGGCAAGAACTGAAAAAGAAAAAAAAGTTTGATAAAAGACTTGCAGCTTCTTCTGTGCACCCTTGGCCTGAGCTGCCACGTGCCCAGCTCCGTGACTTCGGGGACAGCCGGAGAAATCCCCACAGAGCGCTGCGCAGCGCACGGGAGCTCTGTGGGGCGTTGGTGAACTTGTTTTTTTCCACACAAAGATCTGTTTCACCCACCTTTATTTATGTATCATGGGGGAGGGGAGCACAGAGATCAAACAGAGATCACCAGGCACCTCAGAAAGGAATCACAGGAGAGCTGGCTCTGGGGGAGCGTCCAGGCGGAGCTGTGCGCATGTGGCCCAAGCTGCGCAGCGCAGGGCGCGGCTGGGCACGGGGCCTGCAGGCCTGAGGCACCGGGCGCTGGCCTGGGGCCTACCCTGGCCATGCGGGGGATGAGGCCCAGGAAGGGCTGCCTGAGGGCCTTTATATATATAAAACCCGATTCCATATTCTGAATATAGGAATGAATCATTTCATTTGTGGATAAAATTAAACAAAAAGTTCAACCTGAGCTATTCTTGTGTTGTCCAGGCTGCTTCCTTTTGCAGACCGCCTTCCCAAAACCTCTCATTCACCCTGTTGTGATTTAGACAAACAGGCTTTTCTTCCCAGGGTTTTTCTGTTTGCTTTTGAGAGCTATCTCCTTGCTGCTCTTCCAGAAACCCTCCCAAGGATTGCCTCACTTGTGCTGTACATCACCATTCTGAAACAGCAGCTTTTCTTTCCTTACCCAGTGACATGGCATCAGCTCATTTCTGTGCCTTTTCAGCACACATCCCAATGCTGGATCCTGCATGGCATTTAAGAGCAACCATAGATTCCCCAGGCAGGTCACAGTGCAGCCCACCACTCAAAACCAGTACCAGGAGAGCTCATATTCCTCTCTGGTCTACATGGACTAGTTTTCTTCAAAGCCAAAGCCCTGTTGCATTTTGTATGATCCACCCAGGGGAAAAACAAAACAAACAACAACAACAAAACACACACACACACAAAAAGTCTGCTCCAGGGATCCCACAACCCAACTAAAAATAGTTTTAAAAAAAGATTGCAAAGTATTAAAGAATTATTGCCAGTTAAGGGGATAATCCTAAAGGCACAAAGTTGATATTGGTTTAATTTCATGTTTTGGTGGATTGACAGTGATAGGCTTCGTGCAAGGACATGTCTGTGGAGGCGGGGGGGGGGTTCGAAGGAGGGGACGAAGCAGGGGGAAGCACGGGGACACCAAAGGGCTTCCAGCTGTAGGTGGCAGCGTGTGGGAAGGAAGCGAGGAGTTGTTCTGAGCCTTCCCTGCTGAAGAGGACAGCAGTGGAGGAAGCCGTAAGTGAAGAAGGGCAGTTTTAGGAAAAGGTGTAGAAGGAGATAAAGCCAGAAGAGAGAAGATGGTGCTGGTGGAGTTAAGGGTCAAGCAACTGAGACCTGGTGGATTTTGTAATTTGGCACATAATTTGAGGTGCCTACATTTTGATCTCTCACTGAGGGCCACAGTTCAAGTCAGGGAGCTCCAGGGGATATGGCACGGCCCCAGCAATAGCCCCAGATTCAGCCCGGAGGCTTGGATGAATTCCTGTGTGCTGAATTCAGCCATGCAGGGGCTTTGAGACAAAAGCAAAGAGAGAAAATGCATGGAGTTTGGAGGAGAGACATCGTGCAAGAGAATTACAGAGCTTATCCCAATCCAAAAGCATCAGGAAACTAAAAAAAACTAGGTCTGTATCAGGAAAGGGCAGGACTGAAGAGGGAAAGCACTTACAGGAGGCGAGGGTAAGAGGAGCAGCTGCACGCAGGATGCAAATAACGTCTCTATGAGGCAAGGTCAGGAGGGGAGCACGGCATGGCCGGCATTCAGGGAGCAGAGGAAGGCGAGAACCTGAGCCAGCAACTGCCCTAAGGAAATCAGTGGCCATACGAAGGAATTAAAGTTCCCATTGCAGACACACTCGTTCACTAACATCTCCAGGATGCCTCTCACAAACGTTTGGCTTTGGATACTTCCCTGAAATCCACAGTAACATTTTTCTTTGCTTCTGTCCCCACCGCACAGCGCTGCATGAGGGGGCGAGGACGCGCTCGCGTGCACCCACGTGGGCACAGGACCCTGTAGCTGTGGGAGCAGCCAGTGTGGCCGCGCACGGGGTGACGCGAGCTGCGGCCGCACCGAGGTGTAGTGCCAGCGGATGCGGGATGGTGAAGGTCTCCTTTCGGTCCTGCTCTTCCCTCCTCGTGCAGCTCTTTCGTTAGTAAAGCACAAGAGAAAAAGCAAATGAAGTGAAAAAAAAAAAATTCTTAAATGAAAACTTTGGTTGAAATGCGTCCCTTTTCAGCGGCTCATCTAGCAGGGCTGCAGCCTCACCGTAAAAACAGCGCAATCGCATTTTCGCTGTGCGTGTGTGCAGACACGTGCACTCTCATTTCAGTTCCCTTGTAACTAACAGAGTCCTTTACTTCGCCAGCACATTAAGCCAAGAGATCTGCAGGAGAGAGACAAAGCCAGGATGAACGCATCAGCCCAAGTGAGATGTGACAAAGTGTAAGCATCGGAGAAAGCAACCACATAATCAGGTTAGAATTGGTCTTGTTGGCAGCTCAACTTACTGTTAGGTAAATATAGTCATTCTATTTGCTCAGTTTTGATTTGGAAATGCTGAGCCATAGAAAGGACAATAATTGGAAGACATGTTGAGGGCACTTGTTCCTTGCAATGTGCACTTCAAGTCATACCCTTTAAAAACAACAACATAGAAACAGGAAAAAAAAAAATAGCTAGGCCCACGTTTGACTTCAGCTTTGAATGCGGATTGGCTCTACACCGAAGGGAGAACATTTTCGTCAGGGTCCTCAGAGAGCAGCAAGAGTAGCGTGGCTCCCTCACAGCGCCCATATGGTTCCCGTTAGGAAGCACACAAGCATCTCGTGGTCACACCTGACCTGTGAGGTTGGAGGGAAATGACCGTGCAATGAACTTGGGTTCAGTAAATGGCAAGAAATTTGGCTGAAATTCCCTTCAGGGCAGCATTTGCTCCAACAAAAGCCTTTGGAAAACTTCCCCTGCCCTTTGTGAGTGCTCTTGCACAGGAGCAATCCTGCTCTGAACACAGGATTAAGTCAACCAAACGGTGGATTAAGAGCTTGCTAAGAAAAAATAAAAAACAGAGGATAAAAGAATGTCAGAGCAAATACTCCTCCCCCTCCCCCCCAAAATCCCGCTGTTGCTGCTTTGGATCCAGTTCCACACTCTTCTTGGACAGTCAGCCCTAGTGAAGTCATGTTAATAGAGATTATAGAGCTGGCCTGTGTAAAAGATGCTTAGGAATGTCCCGATGCGTCTCTGCAGCCCCACTGCTGAGCTACGTGTCCTGCTCAAGTACAGCCCCCAGCCACTGCCGTCGTGTCGTAAAACGGCTTTGTTAAAAGATCGATGGCACTGGCACGTAAAAGGACAGAGTTCACCAGGGTACCAAACTGCCACCCCTTCTTCCTACTGCAGCCTCTGGATAGGAAGCAAATCAAAATGGCCATCCTCTCCTTCCT
This sequence comes from Anseranas semipalmata, assembly GCA_013399115.1. Lineage (NCBI taxonomy): Eukaryota > Metazoa > Chordata > Aves > Anseriformes > Anseranatidae > Anseranas > Anseranas semipalmata. The sequence continues at coordinate 789,165 of VXAA01005101.1, forward strand.
CCTCCTCCTCCTGCAAGTGCTGACACAGCACTTTGAATTTCAGCCACAGCAGCTGCCTTTTGGTGAAGATCTTCCAAGCTTCAGGAGATCACAGGGCTCATCAGTCAACAAGCTGGAGGTCTTCAAACCAGCATAAAAATGTCACAACAATTCCTGCTCTGAGGAGCTGAGCCCTAACCTCCAGAAGTGATTTTTCTAAATAAAAATTCAGACTTTTTACTTATTTATCTATTTATTTATGTATTTACTTGTAAGCAGGGGCTGCTGCTGGTCAGGGACCTCTGGGCACTGCTGTGCTGCACCAGGCAGCGGTTGCAGTGGGCAGGAGGGACGGGCGCGCACCCTCGCCCGGGGAGGTGCTGACCAGAGGGGAGGATTGGGTGAAGAAGCGGTAGGTTTGGAACAAGCTGCTACCAGAGAAGTCGGTAAATCGGTTGCATCTCTGCATGGAGATTGACCTTCTGCTTTGGGCCCTGTGCTTCGAGAAGCCCCTGCCAGGGCGATGAAGTGAGCCCAGGAGGGGTTACAGCAGGCTGTTGGCTGCACTGCGGTGTATTTCATCCTCACCTAGAGCCTGCCCGCCCCAGGCAGAGCAGGGGTCAGGGCAAGGGACGGTGGCAGTGGTTCGGGCGGGTGCTGCCCCTAGCCAAGCCCAGTGCTGCCAGCAGCAGTAAGGGTAAGCCTGGGAGGCGAGTGGCTCCGCACCCAGCGCTGGCTCCGAGGGCTCCGTTAGCAGCCCTGCAGCGGCTGATGGCATCAGGGAGCCCGGAGCTGGAGCACTGCAGGGAAAGAATAGCAAGCAATTGCATTAGGGAAGATCTGCTGATCTTCCCTTTCTTCAGGGGAAAAATAAAAGGCTTCCTGGCACGCATCGTCTTCACAGACTTGCGAAAAGTCAGAGAAAGGCTCTGTCGCTTGGTCAAGCGTTGTGTTAGCCAAAGAAGCTGTTGATCTAGTGCATGAGCCAGGGGCCAGGGGCTGGGGCTGCTAGGTGCGGCGCACCGGCTGCTTTCCCATTTATAATTAAGCCGCTTTTCAGCAGGGAGGCCCTGTTGCAAGGGATGGATGCACAGCCCTTGTGCTGTGGCTTCTGAGGTGAGGCAGGACCTGAGGCTGTCTCCTTGGGGCAGCAAGCTGCCTGCAGAAGGCACTTTTCCCATCAGCAACATAGGTTTAAAAACAAAAACAAAAATAAAGAAACATAAATAGTACTCCGGCTTTATTAATAGACATTGTTTTCTGCTTTCCCAAGCACTGCTGAAGCATTTCACACAACCAGCTCCACTGTGTCTTCATGCAGAATTCAGGTCTATTTTTAGGTACCTCTCTGGGGCAAATCCTACTTTCACTGAAGCTTTGCACCAGCTTAGTTTTCACTTCCAGGCAGTTAACAGGCACTGCCCGGTGCCTTTGTAAGCACACATGGATCTTGCCCTTTTGGCACAGCACGTGCTCCCTCTCTCTCTCTCTCCTTCTCCCTCTCCTTCTCCCAAAGTCCTCAGCCTTTCTTCTGCATTATCTTTAATTATTGGTCCCCTTTCATGTGAAAATTATCTGCAAAGCAGGCCCCGTGTTTCATTTCAGCCCATCCATCGCCATTTGCCTTGAGCAATCTTTCAGCACTCAGCCACCAGCCCCCGGGAGCAGCAGAGCCAAGCAAAAGTTCATTTTCTCTGGGTTCTCTCGCTTGTTCTGACTTTCCAGTTTTTAACCTTTAGCAGCCCAGCAGTTCCTTCTGAAGGAGCGTTACTCAGAGTATAAAGTACTTTTAATCCTTTTGACTTCTGGAAATAGGTTTTATTAAGATAAAATATGACATTTTTTTTTTCAGGGTTTTAGACGGTCCAGGATAGTTTTGTTGCCTTTTATATTAGATGTAATCATCTCCTACTTAAAACCAAAAATACTATACCTTTCTCCCAAATAGATGGTCCTTTCCATTTGCAATTGAATTTCCTTAAGATGAAACAACGAAGGAAGGGCCTTTCTGGTTTTGATACTTCCCCCCCCATAATTTGATTTATGGAAGCATTTGGAAAGCATATGTACAGCTTGCATATGTGCACTCACTCAGTGAGGCTAAAATTGGCTGGGTAGCCCCTAACTACCGGTAACAAATCCCAAACATATTTCACGTAGTCATTTAAGAGCTGGAAAAGCAAATGAGCCCTGAGCTGGGCAGCTCACTCCACCTAAAGGAAGCAGGAGGCAGAAAACTCCCTATTTAAAATAAAGTAATAGCCAGAGTTAAAATAATAAAATAATAATAATAGGAAAACACCAATAAAAGGAGAAATAATGCCTTTAAGACTGATGCCCTGGGAGCACGGGGGGCATAGCCCTGCCTGCAGTGGTGAGGAAGCAGCAGCTCAGAGTAACCCCTGCTCATTCCCGTGGCATTTCCACTGGGATTTCTGCCAGTGGGACGCTGGTGCTGGGCTTGGAGGCCGACTGCAGTTATCGAAAGGGGAAAAGGCCTGGAAGAGGCAGTTGGGAGAGGGTTACTGCTTTTTCCTGATCCTGCTTTGCCGGTTTGATTTGGTATAAATGATTAATTTGCAATATGTGAGCTATGTTGGTTATTTATATTTAATCGAATTTTAGCAAGTTGAATGAATAAAATTTGCAATTTTGGGTAAAACGCTATGACTCGTGTAAGAACAGAGAAGTTTGGATAGCAAAATAATAAAAGAGATTTTTGGGGAGGTACCTTTAAATATTTAAAATATAGAGAGTTTTTTTTTTTTTTTCCTGGGACAAGAAGGTCTTGCCAGGTATTAACTCCCCCAGAGAAACACAGGGAATGAATTCTCAGCATCCCTCCTGCAGCCCTGAAGCCATGATGGGGCTCCAGGACAACCTGGAGCCTTGTCCCCCAGTGTCCCCTTCTGCTGGGGGCCGTGGACATGCCCGGAGGCAGCAGCCCCAGCGGGGCTGTGCCATGGTTTGTGGGGCCGCTGGGCAGCTCTGCCAGCATTGCCCCACCAGCAAGTCCTGGTCCAGAATGTAAGCACGAGATATTGCTTCTCAGGGCTGCGCTTGTGAAAGAAGCGCTGCTGCTGTGCTGGCTAGGGCTGGACTTATGGAAGTCCCCTCAGCCCCTCTGGGTGAAATTATTTTATTCCGCTCGCCCCGGGCACAGGATCACGGTGGTCAGGTGGTTGGGGCGAGAGGCAGAGCGGGGCTAGGGGAGAGAGCAAGAGGGTCTGTGAGCTGCAGGCATGCAGGAGCTGGCATCAAACCCACGCTTGATGGACACAAGACCTGAACCTGCTGACCCTGAACAGGCTGAAAAAAATCGTTTTTGGTGCCGAGAGCTGTGGTTGAAGCGCTTGCATGGACCTGCCGGCTCACCTCGAGTCAGGCAGCAGCACGGTCCCCGTGTGTCCAGGCACGGCCACCCCATCCACAGCTTCCTAGGACAGGAAAAGAAAAAGAGCAGCCTGGCGTATGGCCGCCCAAGGACCTTGGGACAACTGGCCAGAATTAACATAGACACTTTCAGCGAGTTTTTTTTTTTTTTTTAAATACATTTATTACCCAATGTTAACACATTAAATGACTCTATATATTGCTAGTCAGAGCAGCTTACAAAATGCCAGAATGCATCATAAACTGGACAGCCACAATGAATAATTACAATGTGCATAGTGGCTAAGCTCAACACTTTAATATAGCTTTATGATTTGCAGAAAAATTAATTTTAAATCATGATTCCTAAAACAATCAATTGTAATTTTACCTAAAACTTATACAAAACCAGGCCACAATCTTTTTTTTGTTGTTTTGTTTTTTTCTTTAAAACACACAGTTTTCACGCTGTAGTAACTTGGAAATGTGCAACCGTGTCAACAGAGACAAAAAAGCCAAAGTAACACGAATCTTACTTTCATGCAGCTATCAGTTAAATATTACATATTCTGGAATGATTTTACACCAAAAATATTTCCACAATAACTTGCTTTCATAGGGGTGGATCGAAGTTTTGGAACTTGTAAAGTAATCGAACAAGATTGGTTTTTAGTTGTGAAGTGTTTTACAGTCACAACACAGAGGCGACAAAAGTTAATTACACATTTATCAGGCAATAATGTAGCTGTGGTAATACAAGTTACCATCTACTTACTATTTTTTCCAATCAGCTTACCACTTAATTTCTGCAACATATTGGGCGTTATTTGGCAGTATCTAGTCAATTAACTTATATCACCACTGTAAGTAAAAAAGATCAGGATTTCAATGGCGGTTCACAGAAGTCTTAGTTATATTTTCATCTTTACAATGACCCTGACAAATCCTAGAGAAAACTTTTTTAAAGGCTTTCCTCCTGATTCTTCAGCTTCCATCGTTCCATCATGTAATTGCTTTCAATAAATATCAAAGATCTAAATAAATATTTACAAATTATTCCTCTAACTTCTCAAAAAATAGCTGGATGATTAATGGGCATATGACTCAGTCTAAGACCAATCTTTGAAAGAAACTAAAATGAGGAGACACTTTAAAAGAAAAGCTATTTAAGTAAGCTTTACATCTATTTAAAAAATTGTCTCTGAACATGGATGCAATTCATATATCTATATATAAAACAAACAAAAAAAAATCATTTTTCAACTATCGATCCATTCCTATTGGTAATGCTTCTTAATCCAGACATTCCGCAAAATACAGACTTTTTACAAATCACGGCATCTTTAATACAAGAAAATTAACATGCATTATTCTTCATTCTGAGTACAGTGATGGAGCTCATTATTAGGCAATGACCCATTACTACAAACATAACGGCTTCTGTGAAACTTAAGTGCTTTTTCTCCTTTTATTATCAAGTTACAACGGACCAGGTGACACCAGATCATAGGCAGTCAAATGACATTGGATTGGGGAGGCTGAAGGGGGGGCGCAATAAAGAAATTTGTATGCCTCGTAATTCTGCGTATGAATAAAGGTAGTTTTTTTTTGGCTTTTCGTATTCTTGTTACAAGCACTCATGTTAGGACAAAGATGAAATGTGCAAACTTCAAAATTTAAATATTCATTTTTCTCTAAGATCCAGCTCAGTAAAAGATTACCCCAGTTCCCTGTGATTTTAAACTACAAGATCAAAGCTAATATTTTGTTATAAAAGTTATATATTGAAAAGAAATAATGAAAATAAAACACAGTTGGGAAATATTTAAGAAAAAATACGCAGGACTAGCACCTGCTGTGTCAACCCTGTTCCCTAAATTCAATCATGTACCCACTGGTATAACCAATAGATAATGCCTTTAAACAGTAAAATTAAGCTGAACAAAACCAGCTCAACAAGGTTAAGAAATAAATGTTACATCAAGGTAGTATGCTTTGTTTTTCTGAAACAGTTCTATAGTTCTTACATTCAGATCTAGTTTTTAAATGTTCCTTTTGTTAAACTTGCATGGTTTTTTATTTTTAGATCTGCTGTCTTTAAAGATTAAAATCTCTGTAAAACCTAAAAATGTTTTAAAATTTGCTGAAAATGCAACAAATTCTCTAGTTTAAAATTATTTAAAGTAACCTGCTCCCAGAGATGTTAAATTCATTTCGCTGACAACATTTTGGAGGAGCATTAAACAGAAGATTGAAATTACTGTGCAAAATTTCTTTTACGAAAAGTGTTTAAAGGCTGGTGCAAAATGGGAAGCAAATTCTAAACAATTTTGGCTTCTTGGAAACAAAAACCGCTGTGTCTGAGAATAGCAATCATCGGGGTGGTTTACTAGGGGAAGAATAGCTCTTTCATCTTTTTCTGCGGCAGGTACGTTTGTGTTCAGCATGCCAGTGCTCCTGCTGACACTTGATGGAGCAGTAGGAAGTGTTCCAGCAGCAGTGGTACATGGCCTCCTCTTCACAGTTGTAGCACTGGAGAGAACAAACAAGACGAGATTACTGCCCTCGCAGGATCCCTCCTTAAAACGCACAAGAGTTTTCACCTGCTCGTGGATTCACCAGTGCACACAGAGCAATCCTTCTCTTGTACTTATGCCTGGGGCATCCAAACACAGCAGGGCATTTTTCACTTGCTGAGAAAAACAGCGATCTTTAGTAAATCATATTGTTGATATATGCTGTGCAAGCATTAACCAATATTCTGACAAAACCCTGTAATTTTGGGTGGCATTACTGCTAAGGCAGCTGCTTAAAGTGAGCACCCTTGAAAAACAGGATTTAATGATCTCAGATTTGTCTTTCTGACTTTGTCATACTCAAAATCAGAGAGTATCTTTAAGAATCCAGTCTGAAACACCTATTGTATGAAGGGAAACAGATGGAGAAATGTGCAGGCTGCTCTCACACCACAGAATAACACAGGATTTACCTTTTATATATTGTCTAGCTACAGCATTAATAAAACAGAGAACTACAAAGAAAACAAACCCAACTGCCTTGAAACAAAACTGAAACGCGGCAACCCTACACACTACTAAAAGATAAAAGAATGTCACCTTTTACATTGGCTAAACCAGTAACTATTCATTTACATCAGTGATAAAGGGACTGCCCTAACTGCACGAGAAGGGAACCTCTCCATTTGCTTTTTATATCTTAGCTTCGGGGAAGTTTATGTGTAGAAATGTCTGCAAACAAGTGTCCTCTTGAGACCTGTTTTCCTGGTTTTTCATGTTGCTGGCTGCCCACGAGCCTGTGGGAGCCATTAGGATCATCCGCTGGAAAGGTGCAGGGAACAGCTGTGTCACTCCATTACGTACAGCACGGGCCTCAGCCCCAAGACCAGCTTCACATCTGCTTGCTTGGAGAGATCAAAAAAAGCTAAGACAGGAGAGGACAACTGATCTGCAGAACCTGCAGTTCACTTTACATATGCTGGCCATAAGTTTGGGATGTAAATCTCCCCTTAAATAAGGAAAATAAAGCATCATCTAAGCTGGTACCAGCACACATGGCAGAGAAGGCACAATGCCAGCTGGCCTCAGACCTCCTTTCCTTTGTATCTTCCTCCTTCTAAACATTATCAATCATCTGGGGTTTTGTTTCAGACAGTACGCATCATGGACAAACTCATTTGCTTAAAAACAACCTGTTGCAAGTTAGAATAAATATACATGTAAGCCTTATTGAAAGAGACAGAGGTTAAAAATGAACTATACACCACTTTAAATGATGCTTATATGCAAGTAAAATAACCAGGAGAAATTAAAAAAGAAACATAACAAGAGCAGCACTCTAGCCTGAATTCTGTAGACTATCACACTGCAGAAAACTCATGACCATTATCTCTGCCTTTTCATTTCTTCCTTTCATTTGCTATTCACTTGAGGCATCTGTATTAAATCCAAATTTTCTGAAGATATAAAAATGAAATTCGGTTAAGCCAAGGGGGCTGTGACCAGTCAGAGCAACAGAAAATGTGGTTCTTTAACCATGCGTTAGCTCCTGAGGGCTGGGAGCGCGTCTGCTCGTGTGCCTGTCTAGCACCAGCAAAAGAATCCCTTTATTCTGACCAGATTTTTTTTAGGTATAAGAAAAATACAAATATAGTGTGAATAATAGCAGCTGTATTCCCAAGCCTAGACATCTGCATTACGCAAAACTAGAGGTCTCTGGTTCTAATTAAAAAGCAAAGCCACCAAAACTCATTTAGTATGTGTTAATTACATGAGATTTTAGTAAGGAGGTATCATTATTATAATAGCAGCATACAACAGCGGTACTGTCACCACAGACACACCAGGGACTGTCATTAGTACCACCGAAAGAAAAATCACTGGGGAGTTGTGTAATTGGACCAACTCCAGCCGCCTGAGGCTGTGTGTTGGCAGGCAGATCCATCAGCTTGAATGCAAAGGTGTTTATCCTTACCCTCCCTCTCCTACCACATGAAAACCAGCTGCCTGTACGATGCATTCATTTAAGGTGGTAACTGACAGTTCTGGGCCCACAGGAAAAGGTGAGACTGTCAAATGCTCTTCATATCTTTAATTGTCTTGCTTGGGAAGAAGCATTATGCATGTGATCATAAGATGCAGTGATGTGGTACCATGGCACTCTCTGATGAGGCTAAAGGACATGGTAAAGACACGCTGGAGCAGACAAATGTAAGTCTCAGGAGTTTCTTTCATAAATTCTGCCTTCAAAAAAAATCCACCAAAAACCAGCTACAGCTAAGAGCCCTGACTCAAGCTCAAGTTATTGTGATTGAATTACTGCTTATCAGCTGAATGGGGGCAGCGGTTCATGTGTACACATAACTTCTAACAGAACAGAGCTGATTTGACATAGTTTTATAGTGGGCAAAGCCAATCCAGTTTCCCTCTCATGTATCACAAGCAAAAACATGCATACAGACACCAGGGGCTGGTGACTAATTTAAACACAGTAGAACTTGTTCAAGTTTGAGACCTAAATAACTTCCTGGGTCTGCAGAGACAGGTACTCAAGGAGGAATTTGCTAACTGACAGAGACCCAAGTGCTGCACTATCATAACACCCATAGTAAATCTCTACTAGCAACAGAAATGAAAACTCTACAGGAGCTCAAAAAGAAATTGAAGTAATTTCTTTTCTCTTTACGAAAAAACAAACTAGTAACCGTGATAGGCAGCAACCTATTGTCTCGCTTTAGTATTTCTTTCACTCCTCTACAGAACACAGTTTTCTCTGCAGGGGGCATCGTTTCATCTGTAAGAACAAGGACTAATGAGGCTGAACATAAACAAACAGCCCTTTACAGTGGAAGAAAAACAGGTACTGCGGGCCTGAGCCAGGGCTGGCTGTCCCAAGGCTGCAGTGGCAGCTGGGACGGTGGCTGTCCATCGCTGCTCAGATGAGCATGCCATCTTGTGGCAAGGCACCGGTACATTTCTGAGCCACGCTTGGCAAAATAAAAGTTCAAAAGGAGGCGAGTAGAAACTCTTATAGTGACCCTCCTATATTTTATAGATAGCTAGTACAAGAAAGTGTGATTTCCTGAACATTAGCTTTCATTTCCTGCTATGAAAATTAGCAAAGAAATAGCCAAGTTTGTATGTGTGCCAGGCTCACTGACCCTCAGAGTAAGGGAGTTCCCACCCATAGTCTATTAAAGACTAGCAGGACAGTATTATAGTACTTGCAGTGTTTGAGCAGATGCTGTACAGCCACGTGGGAGAGCACACTTTTGGCTTGAAAAGAAATCACAAAACAAACAAAAAAACAGGGAAAAGTTTGCAGCATGTAGTATTGCAGAATGTTAGGTTAGATGCCTGTTTTCACTTTTCTAAAGAACATGAAAACATGCTTTTAGTAGGCAATACTGTAGGTATTGGCTTAAGGTCTGAATAAGGGAGGGAAATATATTTTAGAAAGTCATGTCTTAAATATGCAAGAACACAAAAGAGCTGCAGAAAAAGCTAGGGGAAGAAAAGGCCAAAATGATATCAATACCAGCATTTTTAGCAGGGGGATCCAAATGGATACAGCCGGAGTTTGTACTCTCTCGGTACTCTCTAAGCATTGAGATCAAAGGAGTGTGAACATAATGTAAAATTTATCTGATATGGAGTCTAATTACATGTGTTTAGCAACACTTAGAAAAAATATTTTGATACTAACATCTGGCTGGACTCAAGAAGATGGTCCTATTAACACTACCTAAATAAGATGGAAAGTAATCAGAACCTGGAGTGCAAATTTGGAGGTGAAGAAAATTTGAAAGCTGAACCACGAAGGAGAAAACCTTAAAGCTGAGAGACAACTGAAAAAGCGATGCAGTTAAAAGTAAAGAAGAAAACATCTTTAATTGGTCTGCCGTCTGCATTATACGTTTCCAGTTATTACCTGGTAATAAATTTCTGAGACTTACCCACTGCTTCTTCTTGGTCTGGGAAATCAGTTGCTTGTGCTGGCCTGCTAGCTTCTTAATTTCTTCTAAAAATTCTTCTTTGCACTTCTCCTTTACCTGCTTACATTTTCTGTCCATCTCGCCTTGTGCATTGGCCACAGCTTTATTTACAGCCTGCCTTTTCTCTTCTTCCATCTCTGTACGCAGCTGCCATAAGAAATTACATCAGCAAAGCAAGTCAGTGGATAGCTACTGGAATAAACCTATCTTCTTTAAACCTCTATTACTGATGTGGGTGGAGGTCACATAATTAGAGATTTCTTCCATATAGAAAACAAAAAGTTACCTCCTTTAGAGCTATAACAAAACTTCCATCCCATAAGAAATGTTCACAGTAAAAAAGTCATTATAGTTCTATTCTGCAAGGCAACTAGAAAAACAGCTACATAGGTTCCATGTAGATTTTGTTAATGATCAGTTTAAAAAATTATGAATTTATTTATGTTAGACAAAGATTCTGTCTTTTCTAAATCTACAACTGCATAAAAATCTACAGCAAGGGCACAATAGAAAATACAAAATGGAACACCCCTGAGTTCAGTTAGAGGTACCTTTTTAATATTCATTGTCAGTGGGATTCCTTTGCTCCTGCTTAAATATGTAAAAGTTTAGTGTCTTAGTCCTACGAGATTAACACCTAAACCCCCTACATTCATTCCATAGTCCTTCCTCCAGGAGGAAATTCATCTTGTCTTGAGACAGGCACTTAAGAGAGGTCAGATAAATCATCCTCTGAGTTGTCCTGTCTTCTCCAGCCAAAGGTGACCAGCTCAGACTTAGATACTAAATTTTTAGACAGCTTATCATTAAACAAGAAAATTCAAACAAATTTCAGCCAATCTGTTTAATGTTTAGGTCAGAGATTGACAAAAGAAGAATTATTTATGAATAGCGTTTAAACAATGTCATTGTTTACAACCCTGCTTGACAATGGAGACAACAAAAGGCTTTGGAAAAGGATAATCATGAATGAACAATCAGTTTCACTTTTGGACCACAAACTGATTTCACTGGACTAGAATCAAAAAAAAAGCAAGAGCTTTCTGTTTAAACTAAGGTTTGTTGGTACAGAAATGGCCTGAAAAGCAATACTGAAGACTATTTTTATGTGGTCTCTGAAAAAAGGGTTTTTACCCACTTTCTGAAGGGTGGATGCCAGTAAAAGTAAAAAAGAATGTGGGAAAAAAAAAAAAAAAACCCTGCTCCTCCTCTCCTCAAACCAGAGTACAGGTGGTGTTCGACAAGAGTTACCTTTTCCACTGCCTCTCGCACAACTCTCTCAGTTTCTCTTTTGTGATCAGCTTTCATTCTGTCCTTGAAATCATTAAAGATTTTGGTGTATTTGTCATGGCACATGTTCTGACACACTCCATCATTACTGGTCTGGGTGCTCCGATGCAGCATTTTTGGAGAAGAGGCACTTAACTTCTTGGTCTGAGTTGAGACTGAAACTTTTTCAATGGGCTGAGGCATTGTGGGAATTTCCTGGCTTGAACTTACTGCTTCAGTTTCAGGTTCTGGCTCCTACAGAGAAAGAACAAACTTGCAAATCCAGATATCAAAACAGAACAAGTTAACTCTCAGCTTCCCCAGAGAAAAAATGTTATCTGACTAACACCAGCGCAACTAATGTGAAAGGTGTTTGTTGATACTGCGTAGGCTCTTTGGTCAGGCTTTTCTGACCTCAGCTAGGAGCTCTCCTGAAGAAAGCACACATATGGCATCAGTATGCCACACTCACCACCCTCACTGCCCCAAAAGTACCACCAACCTCAACAAAAAGTACCACCTTCCCAAAAGTATTAGAGGCTACGCTGAATTGCTGCAGACCCAGTGGCACCAGTAAAGGGTTGCCACAGGTTTTTTCCCCTACCATTCTCCCTGAAGAGACTGTAGCTGCATGGCCAAGGTGTCTGAACTTTTTTGGCAAATTCTGGGCTTACTCTGGCCCAACAGGCTCTGCTGGAGTCTGTAATATTCCACTTATTTCATAGAACTGCTGCAAAGATTGATTAGTACTTCAAAGGCACTTTGAAGATGAAAGACTAATGAGCATCTAAGTCTTGCTTCCAATAATATAGAACTAGACTTGGATGACCACAGAAGCTTTCTGTAATTACACAATTATCAGAAAGAAATCATAGTTACTGTAGTGTACTGTACTGAATTTAGCTCCCTATGTTATTACAGCGTAACATCAATTGTTTCTGCTCTTCAGAACAGATACAAGTAATATCACTGCAAACTCTTGGTGATATTTGATGTGTCTGAAGACACAGATAGATATTATTTGTTTCTTTTAACTTTGTGCTTGTCTGTGTGGTGGGGCACTTGTCACACCAACCAAAAAGCTGTGTATTCCCTTTTGCAACTATTTTCTCTTTAATAGGTAACTCTGATTGACTTCTGGATCACTGACCAAACATGACCAGAACTAAGAAGGCAAATGTTAAGTCAAAAATATATGAAGCAAATAACAGCATTTGCTTGATAGAAAGCAATTAAAATGATGACACATCCTAAACTGTAGTCCAAGAAAGATACCATTCTCCCTTTCTGCCAGTCAAATATAGTTTGTGCCCCAGGGAGCTCCAGTCATGGACAAGGGGTGTGTGTCACTACCTCCATATCCATGAAGGTGCCTTGCAGAGCTAGCCCTGCAGGATCAGATACAACAGGGAGGCAAGTGCCCAGATACTAGGAGTGGCAATATTTGTATTTCAAGCACCAGGGCCATCCCGCATGCTCTAGCTCTGAAATACCCAAACCCGCCTCTGTACTCTGCAATGGGGTCTGGAGTCCTGGGCATATGTGCAACTTTTTCTTAGCGTTCATCATGCAGCTGAAATAAGGCTAGGAAAACATACTCAAAAGTTAGGAAATGCGAGATTTATGACTGTCTCAGCAACTGCCCCCTTGTGTATAAGCATAATAACACAGTTCTTTAGTTACATGATCATAGGTTACTGTTTTCTCCAATTCATTCAGTGTGTGAGTTGGATAGACAAGGAAAGAATTTCCATGGGCAAGTTTGGATATGGCATTTATGAACTTAATATTCTTGAACTTACAAACACTGTTTAATTGCAGTTGTTTGTAGATTTACTAAACTAGCTGAACTTGCTCTAAAAAAAAGTTGTAAGCTGACTGTTGATTTATTCATGATACAGAATATTACCATAATGAGACCAGTGGCTTGCGTATGGCAGGTATGATTATGTTTGTTGGCAAGGAGAACCAAGCTGTGGGGCTGGAATTTCTAAGGTTAATATTATAAAATCAGTAAAAAGTGACAGAATCCAAAGGAGTATCTATCATCATTTCAGACGTTTAGTATTTTGCTATCTCTGCAAACATGTAATTGAGGTTACTTACTTCTTTTTTGAGTTCCATACTCTGGTTACGTCGTCCTTTCTTTGCTCTTGGTTCCTGAGTAACCTTCAGCTGTGAACATTATGAAAAGAATATTGAATCATTCCAAACAACGGTTCATGTGAGCAGCATTCATTGTAACATGACTGATGTACATTTTCTTTGTGATATTTTGCAATTATTCAATTGAGCAAACAGAATTTTGAATATGGTTATTAAACAAGAAGTGTACACAGTAAACTTTCTACATTATCAGTGATGACTATAATCTGATAAAAGAACAAAACTCACAAACAAGTTCTAATATTCAATATGTATTTGCTAAAATATCCTTAACCATTCTTTGCTTCATTTCACACGCACATTCACACTCTTTTTTTCTGGAATATTCTGATATCAGCAACCCATAATTAGGTAGCAGATCTTGTTGAAGTCAGAAAGCAGGAACTATCACAAAGAAAATGTACATACGGAAAGACGGTAAGATTATCTGGACTTGCTATAATTTATTATAATTGTATACATGGAGGGGTATTAAATGCCTTAGAAAAAAAGCCAGTCTCTAGCAAACAGAAACGAGGGTAAGATCTAAGTGAATGGTATATTGTCCTACAATTGCTTACAGTGAAGTTCTTACTCCTGTCTTTGAAATATCCAGTACTAGCTAGCGTTAGTGACAGAATACTGCAGATTATTTTAGAGCTCAGAGTTTGATGGCTACTCTTATGTTCCTCTGTCTTGGAAATCAGTGAAAGAGGTATAAACATTACAGAATCACAGAATCACAGAATGGTTGAGGTTGGAAGGGACCTCTGGAGATCATCTAAACTCCCTGCCAAGCAGGGTCACCTGGAGCACGTTGCACAGGATGGCATCCAGGCGGGTTTTGAATATCTCCAGAGAAGGAGACTCCACAGCCTCTCTGGGCAACCTGTTCCACTGCTCTGTCACCCTCACAGGAAAGAAATGTTTTCTCATATTCAGCCAGAACTTCCTGTGCTTCAGTTTGTGCCCGTTGCCTCTCGTCCTGTTGCTGGGCACCACTGAAAAGACTCTGGCCCCATCCTCTTGACACCCTCCCTTCAGATATTTATACACATTGATAAGATCCCAGGTGAGATGGAATAGAAAATATGCAAATGGACACTTTAAAACCCGAAAAACTGGGAAAACTGTTACCTTTCATAAATATTACTTGTGACTGTTTTCCTGTTTCATTCTATACTGTTACATGACTGTATACACAACATTAAATAAAAGGGGCTACAAAGGGTTAGCTAAGCAAACCAGGCTGAAAAGAGAAAATAGCTTTGGTAAGAAGCATCCCCTTAAAACAACATCCTGTTTAGTAAGCTGTAAGTTTTTAGCCACTAATTAGATAATAGACCTGTTTGACCAAAGGGCAGAGGAAGAGGGTCAAAACACACTGATCTTTTAAAATGCAGACTTAGAGAGAGGCTAGTGGTTTTAAATGAGGAAAGAAGACGTTGCCAGGGAAGAGGTTGCCAAAAATACAGAGGAGCATCCTGCAAGCTATGAAAATTATCATGCCAAGCCAGTGAATATATAACACCCTTTTGGACAACGAATGACTAGCAAGGCCCAGCTTTGAGAAGGAAATTTGCATATGGCAATGCAAAGTTTTCTATCTTGGCCCTCTGTGCTTTTCACCTTTGTTAAAGCAATCAAATTTTTTATTGTTTTGCAGAATTATTTTTGAGTTACTTTAATCAGTTGCTGGTCACATGCTCCTAAAGTGCCATGGTTGCACCTAACTTTAGTTGGACTTGCTGAAAATGTCATGGTTGGTGTTACTCAGGGATCTGTAACACAGAATACAGTTCAAAGTGAACACACTCCAGCTGTGAAAAGGCTGAACTGCTACGGGGCAGTGCCTTGATGAGAGTCCAAGAAGGCAGTGTTGCAGTCCATCTGATATCCATGACATTTAACTTGAACATGCCTGTTTAACTTTAGAAATCTTGGTCTGTCTCATCAAGGTGCTGTAGGTGACAAAGATTTTGAAACTTCCCAGAGGTCGTCCAAGAAAATGAGGAAAGAGAAAACCTTTGTATTCTTGCTATTACTAAGCTACAAAACATGGGGAAAGTAAGCCTTTGAGCCCTCTTACAGTCGCCATAAAACTGCAGACAGAGCACAAGGCTAATATAAAAATCAATTAATCAAACATATGTCACCTTTGCACTCTTATAACAAATTTCCCTGGTTGCTAACATTGTGGCGGCACTCACCTGCTCATTGCTGGTGGAGGAGATACTTGACTCTGCCTCCTCCTCCCCTTTATCCTCATTCTTTGATTTCCAGAATCTCCCCTCACGAAGAAAACGCTGGTGCAGCTCCAGCTCATCACAGGCCTTCTTCCACCCCATACTGCGTTTCACATGCAGCCGATGGATGTTAACTGTGATATCTTGGATGTTTTCAGAGGGGATCCAGGCCCTTTTGAATGCACAGTACAGACAGGTTCAGAAACATTAAATACAGATAAGGGATCTTGACTTGATAAAGTGACTTCAAAATAGCTGACAATTCCTATTTACACAGAGTCTTCCTATGTTCAACACATTTGAAAAAATGTGCCACATACTGTTAGACGTTTTTGTTATTATAAGCACTTACTAGCTGGGGGTGCTATGGCTGCAAGTCTCTCATTTCTGATGAGCCACAAACCTCTCCCAGCACCAACAGCAGTCCCATCTCCTCCCTGCTCTCTTGCTAAATGCCCCGAGTCAGACACAGAAACATCTTTATTGAAGGTTCATTTGCTAATCTGATTTAGCACTTGATCTCTTTCCGAAAAGTGTCAAAGTATGTACCAAATTATCACTTTGAATATAGATACTTTGTGGCTTGATCCCCTGTCTATCAGGACTGAACTCATACAGGGACTGTCACGCTCTTTTGGATTGAATTCATGCCAGTGACTTGGTTCCAAAGGTACTTTGTCCTCTTAAATATTTTCAGAGAGTCCTCATAGAGTTAGATGGGCAGCTCTTGACATTTTGAAAGGTTATACTAAGCAGCATTGGATATTAAAGAAAAGGAGTTAGTGCCATGCACATCTACATAACAGAGTAAATACTGTAACAAATTAAATGTCTGCAGTCAGATTCTCAATTCTTGTAACATAAATATCACATCAGTCAAGTCAGAGAAACCATTCTAATTTATACCACCTGGGAATTTGGCCTTTCATTTTTCCAGCACATTAACTAAGCAATGACACTAGTAAGATGTATTTTGCCTTTTCTACCAGCACACATTTAAGAAAAGTTGCAAGTACCTCATCCCACAATGGTCATGTTACTTTCTTAAACAGTTTGAAGCTGTGTGAACTTAATGCCAAAACTCCTAATGAGGTAAGCTGCATTTGCAAACAGATTCAAAGTAAATCATTCTGTGATTGTGACACAAATAAAGATGCCTATCAGAAAATGATAGATGCCTATCTTTATGCCTATCAGAAAATCTTGATAGTTCATACAACAAATGAAAACATGTTATATAGTGTGCAAGTTATGCTAAAGTCAATTTAAATAAACAGCCTCATAAAATACTGTTACTGAATTCTCTAGGCCCTTTTGGGATGCTCCCAAATATACCAGTTTCCCAACAACCATGAGTTACTTTGCAAATATCTCTTCTGCTCACATATAGGCATATAAATCAAACAGCAAAAAAAAAACATTAGTACATCCACTGTATTAACACTACTATAACCCTCCCCAAGCACTGAACAAATGACAACTGGATTTGGAAGTAAAAGCTGTGAAGTTTCCAATCTAAAGAGTTATTCTCTGAAATTGCAAACTGGCTCACAGCAGGAGCTCCATCAATGTTCTAGCACTGAGACTGAAACATTTGTGATGTACATTATGTTACTAAAATATAAAATTGTAGTGTGCCTGCTCAGATGAGAACATTGCACAAAGTCAATCCTGCTGGTAGTAGGAGTATATTTCTGTCCAATTTATACCTTGGCCTGGATTAGCAGGCTGCTACTGATTTGACAAAACGGTTCTGTGGACGGAAGTTCATTTGCTTTCTTTAATTAAAAAGGCATTAAGTAACATCCCTATGGCAACTGTAGAAAGGGAATCTCTGAGCCATTTGGCAACTTTGGATGTGTTAGACTGAGCTTTAAATTTTCTGAAACAATTATGGCACAGTACTCAGTCTTTCTAGTGTTGGCAGTCAGCTGAGCCAGGATTTACAACGTGATAGATGAGAAAAACTCTTTTAAGTATTGTTTGTAAAAAACAGCACATGGAATTAATAAATTACCTTTGGTGGTGATGGCCAAAAAAGCGAACATCAACTTGATTGTCCTCTTTCTGCATGACTTTGGCTGGCCAAAACCCAAAGCCTTTCATTTTGGCCCAAACCAACTCATGATTAGGTATCTGCAAAAAATGTATTTATTATTGGATACGAAGTATTATAGTGATTCCTCCCACAAATATTTTACTGTAATACTATACAGCATCTTAAGAATATGGTTGCTGTTATTGTCTAACGCTTGTTTTCATTTTTATCTTCTTACAATACATATTTGCCTGTTAGATTTATTGGCTGGATCAAAGTCAAAAAAGACAAAGTCTGACAAGGGTGTAACTGTCTATTGAAAACAGAGGTCTTAAGCATTCCCAAAATTAAAGTTGTCTTTCTTTATAGCTTTCTCCAGTAGTAAAGTTTTATTTCTGTAAGCTCCTTATTTTCTTGTGAAAGCGTTTTAACTGCCTGATAACCAAGTTTTATTACCCTTATTGTTACAGCTTTGAACTTCAATCAACATTTCGCTTGTGTAAAATACCTAGACTTAGAGAGTCTTAACCATACATGATTTGAAACATGCCTATTGAAATGGAATATTCAATGCATTAATGACACCAAAACTGCAGGTACTTATACAGAAGAGCAAACAAATAAAAATCTGTGTCAGCAACATACGCAAGGATAGCAGAACCAATTGTCAGGTCGCGCATTTGACAAATAGAAACAGTTCTTGCAAAGCTGCAGTTCATCCAGCTGAAAAACAAAAACATATAAATAAGCTCCAAGAATTGTATCTGTATGACCTCAGTAGTATAACTATTTCTTAAGTGGTTGAATTTTTCAGTCCTGCTTGCTAATTGGGTGGAGTTACTTCTGTCTGTGTAAATGAAGTGTGAAACTGAGATGACTTCAGAGCAGATGAAGGACAAGCTGCAGAAACATTATTCATGCTTTTGAAAAACAAGAGAGGGGGAGGGACTAATTGAACTCTTAATGATTTATTAAAGCTAAAATGCATTAAAGCTAAAATGCAAAGCATAGTTCTTTAAATTCATCAATATTTAAAGCACATTCTGAAAGAAATAATTCAACTGTACAAACAGAGCAAGGGTGACAGCTGCCCCTAGCTTTATTTTTTGGTCTCCTCTGAACATTGATACATGTTTCAATGCCAGTTACAGAATTTTGTAGGAATCCCGCTTCAGGTTGAAATTACACTAGCAAGTACAATTATTTCTAGTCCAATCATGTATTACTAGATTATTTCAAAACTAAAATTTAAATATTTTTTTTCCAAATGATAATCTAGTTGCAAAAAAAATGGAAAAGCAATTCTGAATCAGCAGTTAGAATTTTAAATCCTTCTTATTTTTGTAATAGGAAGAATCATTCTCTTAGATTCTGAAACAACAACCAAATAGCTTGTCTTTATCTTGGTTACTTGGTACTACTTACTTCATGACATGTGTCTTTGTAAAGCATCCTCGCTATATCAGCTTGTTCACTGTCCGCTATAAATTAAAAATAAATACTATGAACAATCACAGTATGATCACAGTGCTCAAAAAGACTTGCAGCTGCTATGACTTTCATGCTGTAATTGTCTTGCTTTAGAATACAAAACATAATTCAGACATTTGGATAACCCTTCCATTTAAAATTTTCTAACGATCACTTCTACATTTGCTTGCTCTTTTATGTTTATATGCAAAAATACTGTTGGGAGCTTTTAAACTGAACAATACAAATATAAATCTGAGGAGCAGCAACAGGGACACGGGGTTGCTTTTAATATAGATCCAGTTTCTTTCTCTGCTAATGTCTTAACGATTGCCCTAAAATATGGTTCTCTGCTATCACCACTTGAAGGAACGCAGGTACAATCACATAAGTATTTCTGCTCAAAATAATGCTTCAGAAACTATTTATCACTATGGGTTTCCCTGTACACCTGTGTATTTCTCTATTAGCACATTCACATCTCTCCCTACCAACAACAGTGTGGGTTGTCTGATGCTGCGAATAGCCTGATCTCAGCCTCCTCTCAGTTCCTGTGAGGTGTCTGCAGGAGAGAACCACATCCTTGCTGAAATGACGGCTCTGGAGAACCTTGTTACTGGACCTGGCTATAGCTTCTGGAAGTTGTTGTGGTGTTTTTTCCTTCCAGCCAGACTGTCCCACCATATCAAACAATCACTTTCTACCTTCCCAGTGGCTGGCAGCTTTTCTGATGGCCTTTTTCTGATGGCACCAGCAGGGCACTTCTAGTGTGGATGTAACTCTATCGGCTGTTGCAATAAGGCAGATATTGCCCACAAGGGGAAAAAAAAAACGTCTGTAGTACATGTTTCTCCTGACACAGCAGATTATACCTCTGTCCACTCTAGAACAATGTATGTATACTGGAAGAAATCTGTAGTATAGATTGACTTATGCTTAGGTTGCAGAAGAAACAGGATGGCAAAGCTGTAAATTCCCACTGACGGACTTAGCCAGGGAGGATGAAAATAGGAGTGTAGCAGGTGGGCAAGAACAGACCCTGTAGTAAGCCAACCCCCCTTGCAACTTACTTTGGTTTGTAAGGGCTCTCAAAAGACTTCATCTACATTTAAGATTATCAAATACCAAATTCTATCCTGAACTTGCGAGATTCCCACAGATAAAGATAAATCAAATAATGCAAATAGTAAATGTAGCACTTTACCTCCATAGAAAATCACTGTGTTGTGTAGAAGCAGCTGAGCATCTGCTTTGAACTCCTCATAACTCCTGTACTTTCCTTCATTTACTTTCTATACAAAAGAAAACACAGGACTGTGAAAACACTGCCAAAGTGCTGTACCTGTTTTATGCAAAGAAGCCTTCATGGAAATCTGCATTATGCAATACAGATCAGACACTGCCTTTCCTGCATACAGAAGTAATACTTACAGCTCTTTGACATGGTTTGTTAGTACCTGAACACTGGCTGCGCTGGTCCCTTTATGCAATGCCTAGCAGTAAAACAGGTGCTTTAATGTTTGATTAGGTTCAAAAAAACCCTCCTCTCAGTTACAACAGGTAAGTCTGAGTAGGTCCATCATAAGATTTGACCCAGAACACATGTTCAAATTAAGGTATATTCCCTAAAGTGAAGATTTTATACCTTAAAATACATGCTAGTTTCAAATCGACATTGACTGCTTTTATACTTCTAAGATCTTTACTTGACAGTGAGTGTTTTCTGATGAAGGCTGATTGCTTTAGTCTTCCAAACTCATAACAAAAGCCTACAGGGAGACATGCAGTTCATTTTCCTAGTATGGTCTTTTTTCTAGTAAGGAATGAAGTCTTTTCAGTTATGCCCTGTGAAGAACACCTGTGAGAATTCCAATCATCAAACAAAAAATCTTCAGTTTCTGGGATGTTATCAAGGCCAAGTAGACCTTCTGTGGAAGTGGATGAAGGTGACACAGTGAAAGGGAAGGCTGACCAATTTTCAGGTTCAACCAGTGTTGCCAGTACTTCAAGCCAGCCAGTAGTCTCCAAAACTGTCAGTCTAGCTATTGTTTATCCATGTGTTTCAATAACAATAACGAAGCAAAGGCTTTTTACATCTATGGTTGTAGAGGACAATAAATACTAGCATGTCATAGCAATCCAGTTGCAGCAATGAATAAGATGAATATGCTATCCGCTTTGGTCATGTGTAGTTGATTTACATGAGTCATGATCAGACCTTTAGTTCAGAAAAAAAGGAAAACATATTTCCTAGAACTTTATTTTTGGAAGAATTAATGCAAAACACGCAAAAAAACCAACAACACAGAGTTGTTGCTGTTGTTGTTTTCTGTGATCAACAAAATTATTGGTTCTTTACAAATCATTCAGATGTTCATAAAGTTGACATCTACACAATGCCTCAATGACTGAAATTGTAATATGGTCAAAACCATTGGGCCAGATATGCAAACACGGGCACTCAAGTCCCTATTCAGTGACATAGATAAAGCATACTTTTAAAAAAAGATTTCAGCTACCTGCAGCTCCTAGTAAAACCTTACTACAAAAGGTATTGAGGATACTCTGTGTCTGAAAACTAGGCACCACTCAAGATGTTTTCATTTGGTTACCTATTCATAAGGAAAAGTATGAAATTTTAAGGTCCCACATTCAATGCTGGATACAATACTGAAATACTCATCATAAAGAGAATTAAACAGGATTAGTGCTTTAGTTCTTGAGGTTTATCTTCATTGTTAAAAGATACCATAAACAGTGCAAAAGTTAGAAAGCAAATCACTCTACCTCCTGTATAGTGGGAACATCAACAGCTGAGTGCACCAGCCTCCTATACATAGGGTGTTTGTTGTCCTTCCCTTTCTTGTTTAGATCTATAGCCTGAAAGGACCATGAGACAGCGCAAGTTATTGCATTGAGAATCTGCTTAAACATAAACAAAAGATTAAAAAATTGCAATGGTTTGGAATATTTCAGGTGGGGAATATATAAGGCCCAACCGTGGATCTACAATCTTACACATTACATGTCTCAAACCTGAAAAATGTCCATTTCAGAAGAGCTGGCCCATGCCTTCAAAAGAGTTTACGCCCTTGGCATAAACTATTCCTGCCAGAATTATACTAATCTAAGCAATGAGACATGATAAACATACGTTGAAATACACGCACTGCTTATGACAAGGGAAATAAAATGACATCCTGTTGTAGTCCTCCTTCCAGTGCAGTCACACATGGCCAACTGTAATGCATCCCCTACATTGCAACACAACACTTTGATAAACTTTCCTGTTTCAGACTCACCCGCTCCTTCATACGAGAGACTATGAACCGCAGGTATGTGCTCATCTCTTGTTTACTTGTGTTTTTCTTCTTGATACTCTGTCAAAGAAAAACAGGATCATATTATTATTTTAAATTTGACTTCAAAATTCATCCACCAAAATTTTTTTCTGTGTAACAACATTTTTTGAAAAGATAACTTTGGATCACCCTATATCAGACAATTTTTTAGGGAAAATCTTTTCTGGGAAATTGGTAACACTAACACGTGTCATAACAATCACACATGTTGCTTTGAATTATAACTGGGCTGAGGACTTCAGCTATAGAAGAATTACAGGTTTTATTTCCACTTATATCCATACTATTTTGTTAAAACCTCTCACATAAAAAAGTGTATTAGAATAAAGTAATGAAGAAAGGCATTTAGGGAGCACTTAATTTTTTTTATTATTATTATTAGCAAGGCATTAATATTTTCCATAACATAAGAAATGATTTTTAAAAGAATATCCTGTACTATCAATAAATTATGTGCTTACTAGGCAAACAGACACTGTCTAGGATGCATTCAAATACAGGATTGCTCTAGCCAGTAAAAACTCTTTCTACTGCTCAAGAAATATAGCAGTTATTAATTTTTGTGGTTCTTCCCTCATGAAATCTAATCCAGATTCTGGAGCACAGACTGATGCTCTTTAGCAGTTCAGGATCCCGAATTTTTCATTCTCATCTTGGACTAGTACAGAGTCTTATCCCCACCCTTCAAAGTTATTTCAGGCTAGTGGGAAGCATTTCATGCAGAAAACATGCAGCTGAAGAGAAGGTGGCTCTCAAATGCCACGCGTGCTCCTACAAACCAGCCTTTCCAACCTCTGGTCACAGTGGCTGTGCACAGTTCTTCATGGTCTTACAACAGCTAGCTGAAAAGTGCTATCTCCTCCTTGCTCTTGCCCACAGGAGTTCTCCAAAACAAAAGTGCAGTTGAACAACAGCATGGGTTCCAGGCTTATTATCCTGCAGTCATTTTCAACTGCTTAGATCTCTATCAAAAATGTTTACTACTCCTCACACCTCTGAATACACTGAGTGCCAAGCTTTCTCCCCTTCTCATGCCTCTCATCACCACCTGTATGCAAACTGTGGGGACCATACTCTTTCAGCTACACCTGCCTCTTCAAATTTTGATGGCCTTTAGCAAGGCCCACATGCTTATGCAGATGATTGCTGCTTAGCAAACAATATTATTTATGATGCACAAGAAGAAGCAGAATCCAGTTCACTATGTCCTAATAGGTAGCTAAGAGAGGTATGAGGCTTATGAACTACGAATTACTAGAAGTGTGTTACTTTTTACTATATTATTCTTATCAGACCCTGAACATATAGAGGGAGGAGATACTTTGAGTACAGAGCAACTACTGTTACATATTTACTTGGCAAAGTATAAATTATACGCTAATACAAAACAAAACAAAACAAAACCACCACCAACAACAAAAAACAAAAGGATAGAAATCTGAATGAATCTCCTCTGCTTGTATTGCTCCTGAAAGACACTGAAGACACTGTAACCACAGGTTGGCCCTTGTGCTACAGCAAGTGTTTAACCTGTTCATCTCTGGATTGTACTTACTACCTCCTTCTTAAATTAAATCAAAATTGTACACAGCAATACCAATGAAGCTGTTTATTCAATTGTTTAACAGTATGCATAGAATCATTACAAACTGTGCTGAAATATTTCTACCTCACCATAACATGGCATGTGCTGTACTGTTAAGTGCCTCTGCCCCATAATCACGAACCTGTATGGGTACTACAGCATGCATAACAACACCATAGCTTTTTGCTAGGAGGACACTGCCACTATTGGGTAAAATGCAGTATTGTGAAAAGGGCCAGCAGCAGGTTTTTCTAACAGTTCTATCACATTTTAGCATTATTTTCAGAGTGTTAATCATTCCCAGACCTTCCGCCCAAACTCTGGAATGAGACAGAATTTTACTCTGTGCCGTATGTCTGAATCACCTTCTGTACATTCATGTTTAAAGTAAACATGGCACACAGTAGACTGCCTTGAGAACATGCATTATGCTTAAATTCAATTCGCTTATTCATTTTTGCATAAAACAACATTCTTACTCAAATGTAAACCCAAATGTGCATTAAATTTTCTGCATTATGAAATGCTGCTGTCATTTTGTCATTTTAGGCAACAGAGTACTGTATGCTTGCTAATGACACAGCATTTTAACAGACTGAGACTTATTAGGACACAATTAAATTCACTTGCAGAGACTAGTCCTCTTTCTCTGACATGGTTCTGACTTTATCATCCTTTAAAAGTATTTCAAAATTCATGTGAACCTTTTTTCATGCCCTGCTGGGCAAGACAGTTTGTAAGAGATTGTGTTAAGATAGATGGTTTACAGATTTATCCTTCAGATCATAATGAAAGATAGATAGCTGACTTTGTATCGTTACTGATGTCAGCAATTAATATCATCTTAAGCACCAATGAAAATGATATGATTAGCTTGCCAATTTAGGCAAACTTGAATTTCTCTACTTTTCTTTCAATTCCCTATACTAATTTATTTTAAGAAAAATTTGATCTTCAGGTTCCTCTACTAAATATTGAAAGGTAATGAATTTAGGGAATAGAAGCCTATCAGCCAGCAAAATGTCTTTTTATGGCAAGGTTACTCACCCTTTGTAGAAAGTTATAATCAAACCACTTCATTGACTTTTCAACAAAGTTTAGCCCTCTAGGAGGTACCACTAACACATTGTTTGGAAGCTATGATCAAAAATGTGTAATTTAAAAAACAAATGAACAAACAAACAAAAACTTATGTATTTTGAAGACTTGCAGTGTTCTTGGGGAAGTCAAAGTAGACACACTTCAAGCAAGAAAATAGACAAAATAGATGGGGGATATGATTTACATAAAATCTAATTACGTTGCTCTGACACAAGAAAATTTACCCACTTTGGGGTCGCTTTACAGCCAGAGTGATATAAAAGCAAGTACAAATGAAAATTAGGCCTTTTAATTTCCTACTTTGGGGAAAGGAAAACAATGATAGTGGCTTGTGAGCTTGTAAAAGTGGCAAGATCCACTGGATATCCTTTCCCACAGTCAGATCTACTAAGATACACCATTGCGAACCTTGTTTAGGTACAAGTTTACTTCAAAGAGGCTGCTAAGATTCAATTCAGCCCAAACAGAATTTTCAGGATCTTTATACTTGTAGATATACTCCTTGTAGGATATATCACCTTAGCATAAGGATTGCACTGGTTCTGGCTGGGATGGAGTTAATTTTCTTCACAGCAGCTCATATGGTGCTGTATTTCAGATCTGTGACCAAAACAATGCTGATAACACACTGATGTTTTAGCTATGGCTCAACAGTGTTTGCACAGCATCAAGGACTTCTCTTTCTCACTGTGTCCCCCAGTGAACAGATAGTGTGCAAGATGTTGGGAGGGGATACAACCAGGTAGATGACCCAAACTAACCAAAGAGATATCCCATGCCATGTAACATCATGCTCAGCAATAAAAAGGGAAAACTGGAGGCTTAGGGAGGTTAGCCATCTTTTGCTGAGGTGCCAGGCAGCCTTTACATCACTTGTTTTGTTTTGTTTTGTTTCTCTCTTCCACTTCTCAACAAGTTTTCTTGCTTTTACTCTTCCTTTCCTCTTCTCCCATCCCACTGAGGAGCAGAGGGGGTGAAGTGAGTGAGCAGCTGCGGGGTGCTCAGCTGCCCACCAGGGTTAACCCCCAGCAAGGATGATTTCTAAGTCACACCAATTTTTAGAGAAATCCACAGCCTTTCTGCTTTGAGTCATGGTGACCTGAAAGGCTTGGTGAGGCATACATGTTTACATAGTGAATGTAGGTATGAAGCAATAAACTTGACAACAGCAATCCTCACGTAGAAGATTCATGAGACCTGTAGGTGAGGCCAAGGCTGCAACCTAACTCTGCTTGTGGGTGCAGGAAATACCTTTTATATGCTTTACTCTCTGTGACACATCTATTTCTTTGAAGCTGGTACCTGAAGGTTGGATTTGCATTGCCATTTGTATTCAGTATTCCAGATTAACAGTACTGCTTAGCTGTTAAAGAGGGTAGCAATACATTGCACCGTGCAGGTGTGACTGACTTAGCAATTCTGACATGCTTATCGTGCAGGAGTTCACCACAAGACTACATGAACTACATGAGGTTAGTAGCAGCTAGGGGGACTCCCAAGAAACACTCTGTCCTGCAGCAGCACTGTTTATGATGGAAGTGACTATCCTTTGCACCCCAAGTTAGCATGTAGCTGTCATCTCCTGGGGTGACTCTGGTCTCTATGCTGCAGTTGCTGCAATCTTCCATTTGAGGAGAAAAAAAATATAGAGACTGAATGGTGTAGGTCTAACAAATGCAAGGAGTTAGTGCCAGCATTCTGACTAGCTATAACCATTACAATTACATTTTCTCCATGTAAAGAGGTTTCCCTATAGTCTCCCATTAACCAATTTTTTTCCCTTCCTCCCTCAACTGTCATGTATATACACACTGAAGAGCTCCATGTCCAGGTGAGAAAAAGTTCAGTGATGGATTAGGTGAAGGGCGCTGAATGACAGATACACATTTCTAAGTCACCAGTTCCCTTTTCAGAAGTGATTCAGGTTTCCAGGCCTGCATTCGCAGAGGAGAACTATGTGTACAAGTCTAACATTTATTCACCACTGCTGTTCACAAACTCCCTGCTTCACCCACAGGCCCTTGGATTTTTTTAGGGCTTAAATTTACAGAGGAATTTGGTGCTTCATATGGAAAGCTTTACTTCTCTGCCATCCTCTTAAACTCTGTACCCTGAGTTAGGTCCTCAGGTTCTCTGTACCATTAAGAAAGGTATGCAGGCATACAGGATGGGTCTCAGAGCAACCAGCGCCCTGATGGAGAATCTCCTAACCAGCATTCAGAAAAACAACTGTCTGGGAAGAATACAGCATAAGGCCTGCCTCTTTCAAGACCATATGCAGTTACATTAGACTTTTCAGACAGTTAGGTGCTTTTGGAAATGTTACAGCTGAATCCACAAATTAGTTTGTATTTGTATGGTGCATTCAGTACCTTCTGAGTAAGAAGCACTGTATAAATTAAATATGCTTTTATGTGCACAGAGAAGGTGGTAGGAGGCTCTAAGAGGAGGCTTCCTAGTTTTCTCACTGCTGTGGACAAATTCCGTTATACTTTATTAAGTATGCCCTATGCAGCGTCCAGTTCTGCTGGCTCCCTGATTTATTCCAGGGTGCATGGGGCTGCGAGGTGAATGGGAGAGGCCTGCTGAGCACTAACACTTCCTTGTGTTAAGTTAATTTTCTTCATAGTTTCTCTACGGTGCTATATTTTGGATTTGTGACCAAAACAGTGTTGATAACACAGGGATGTTTTAGCTGTTGCAGAGCAGTGCTTACACAGAGTCAAGGACTTTTCTGCTTCTTGTGCTGCCCTGCCAGAGAGGAGTCTGGGGGTGCACACAAAGCTGGGAAGGGGGCACAGCCAGGACAGCTGACCCCAGCTGACCAAAGGGATATTGCAAACCATAGGACATCATCCTCAGCAATAAAGGCTGGAGGGAAAGAAAGAGTAAGGGGTAACGTCCAGAGCTACGGTGTTTGTCTTCTCATGTAACTGCTACACGTGATGAAGACCTGCTTTCCTGGAAATGGCTGAACATCTGCTGCTGCTGGGAAGTGGTGAATGAATTCCTTATTTTGCTGTGTTTGTGCACGCAGCTTTTGCTCTACCCATCAATCTGTCTGTATCTCAACCCATGAGTGTTCTCACTTCTACCCTGTAAATTCTCTCCCCCATCCCACCGTGGGGGACAAGCGAGTGGCTCTGTGAGGCTCAGCTGCCTCTGAGGTTAACCCATAACAGTTACCTAACAAACTCCCATGAATTTGCCTCTTCCATAACACCCCACAAAGCAAGTCGATACCATTCTCCATATCCTCCCTTCCTTTCTTGTATTTTGTATTAGCTATCTTGATTGACAGCTAGTACCTAAAACCCCCTGATCTATTTGATCTATTTGATCTATTTGATCTATTTCACTTAAGTACTCTTCATACGTCTACATTTCTAACTCTCCACTGTTTGTCACTCTATCAAATGCTCAGTACAGTACCAGAACTCAGAAACAACCTATTTATAGAATATGTATCAGCACAGCATTTGATATCGTAAGATCTACAGTTTACTTTGCTTGCATATACATAAACACAGAAATATTGAACCACCCACTACAGTAGGTAAATTGGTTATAATTCGTTGTAAAGCACATGCATGGAAGATCTATGTGTGAGCAGATGACTGCAAAAAAATTAACTAGGAGTGAAGTGAAGCCATATGAATAATTCTTATTTTCTATTTCACACATAAAAATGTATTCCTCTGGGACAAACAATATCACTATGCATAATTTTGCCTTTCTAAAAAATTACTTTAATTTTTTTTTAAAGAAATAATCATAGTCAGTTACCCAACATGGGATCAATGGGATCAATTTTCTCCTACTCAGATTTTGTATACATTTATTTTCCCAAACAAAAAATTGAGTATTTTTGCAGCACTTTCTGTAGTTTTGAGGTGCTAAATTAACAACTGGACAAAATTAGTTTTCTTTTTTTATCTAACCAAAGAGCAGCAATAAAAGTACAAGTCTCCTGCATCCTTCAGAGACCCAGTAGACTAAACCTGTATTCAATGGACCATTCCAGTAGTGGGAAAAGTCTAATGCAATCTCTAAGTTCACTTGATACTGTTTTTCTCTTGTGACCTGTCTACCAGGAATTTTGCTGATAATACCAATTTATTTCACTTAAGGCAATGATTAGTCAGCAGTCAGGGAAAATTTTCAATCACCACAATGTGGTTTGAATTGAACTTTGTTTGACTCTTGTCTCCTGCTGAGAATTATGTAGGGTACAAAACATTTGGAATGGTATGGTAAAGTTAAAAAAAAAAAAAAAAAAAAAAGCCAGGAACTAGATATTCTTGCTTATGGATGCAGTGGAGAAAAACTGCCAGCATGGAAACAGAGTTCAGAGCACAGCTTGCAAGGAACTGTTATAAATGTTATGGGAGGAAAAATATTTTAAAGTTATGAACAAATCCTTGGCAATGTCCTTTATACAATGTTTCTGAGTAGTCAAGTGTGCAAGATAAAGCTGCACAGGTTGATTGAACTAGTACAACCAGCAATTGTGAAACGAATAATCCAAAGGCTTGCTGACCTTGGCAGCATTACAGAAGCAATCTTTACATAAGAATGAAGTGTTCTTACATTATTTCTTCCAATATATTAGGTTTCAAATATACTTCTACTTCACTTTTGTAAAGAGCTTTGAGATCCCCAGGTAAAATGTGCTATGTCCAGTCACAAGAATAAACTATAAAAATATATGCATCTCTTTGTCCAAATCTATTATTTTTATTGAACATACATATTTATTGCTGATAATGCAAAGTAAATCCCATTGCCCTTATGCAAGATAGTTAAGCTCTGTTATGTCCTCTGGACATCAGCCAGAGCTCTCTGAACTACCATAGTTTTTTGAATATAGGCCTCTCTATCTCTTTTAAAATAAAATTAGAGCAGTCAGTTCCTAGGAAGGTGGGGGGAAAGTACTGGAAGAACACTGAAACCTGACACAAGGATGCTAATTCCCATGATGAACAAGACCTCTCCCTTGCTTCCAGGGACTGTGCAAACCTGCTTAGTCCCAGTTTGCAAAATTAGGGCTTCAAGTGAGTTGGATTAATTACCAGGAGAGTAGGAGATACCAACATAAGGGGAAAAGGGATGCCATGGCATTCAGCATAGCAATATTCTCATAAGTAGGTTGATCATCATCTGAATCACTGAGCAAGCCAAAGGTCTCTGGGGCAGGAAGTACGTAAGAGAGCCCCAAACCTCTCCTTAGACTTTGTATAATAAAAAGGGAACCAATATGCAAAAGGGCACACTGCATATGGCCCAAGTTTCATAGCTTTTCTTAAAGGTAAACATTTGTTTAATTATCATTACCATAAAGGATCTCAAAGCTCTAGGATGAAAGTCAAACTGATCTCAAAGCTGACCACCCTACCTATCTGTGCACAATACATGCAGTGATTCAGCTCTTCCACTCTGATGACATCCATCTTACAAGACAGACGTTATAAGCCACCTAACATACAGGGTGGCTTAAATCATTTACATTTCCTCGTTTTACCAGCTGTCATCTAAAATTGTTTGGAAACTGAAGTGGAGACTGGATCTAGTTTAACTATTTACAAGAACTATCAATATTTATTATGAGAATCAACAATTATTAAAGAGATTTCTTTAAATATCTAAAAGCAATTCACCTATATATGACCATTCCTTTTTTTTAACAGAGGGAGTATTGAGTAGCTAGATTAAATGCTGGTATTTCAATACAGGAAGACACAGTACATGTCCTTATTCTTAACTGTTCCCTGCCACCACTATTTTTTCATTCCCTTCCACTTCCTTGTGGCAGGCTCAATTTTCTTATTTTTGATAATTCCCTAACCCCTAAGAGCTCCCAATCTGAGGCAGAAGTGTCAGGTTTTTACAACTCGTTCTAAGGTAACAGCAGTCAGAAAGTATTGCTTTGTTTCAGAACAATCCACTATTTTAAAAAACTGCTTCTCTGTACTAGGAAGCACCTGAACCCTTACACTGCTTGCAGCACAGATCAGCTGAAGGTCAGTCTGCTCCTCTACAGCTAGATCTAAGCTTTTAGCAAGTGAGCTTCCTTTCCCTCCAGCAATCCAAGGCAGAGGACAACTGGCAGAGTTTTATGCGTTTGTATACCAATAATTTTATTTTAATCATTCATATGCATTTTTCCCTATTTAAGGAAGCCTAGAAATGTGGTGCATTGTGGGAGATTACACAGAGGTGACAACCGTAAGGAGAAGTATCTGGCCGATTCAAGGCCAGGTACCAGTAAGCACTATCATGACAAATGTCTGGTCTTCTGATAACATGTAGACAACATACCTGCTCATTCTTCTACGGTATATATGAAATAACTTTTGCTGTCTCCCTACCACATTCGTAAGAACAGCAATTGTAAAGAAAAAGCAGTAGAGATACAGGTGCTATGGGTGAAATCCATATTGGCTTTTTTTTTTTTTGTGCCAATAGAATGCACAGAAGTAAACGAAAGGCAGGATTTCACCCCATGGTTTTAGATACTGCCATTGTCAGTACCATGATTGTGGCTTTATAATGTAAAATATGATTCCAATAAAATATTAAGAATGCAGTCATCAAAATACAAAAAAAATACATTATGATTCATTTAAATGAGGTTAAGTAAATTTAAATTTAAGTAAATTTAAAGTTCATTTAAATGAGGTTAAGTAAAAACAGCAGAGGTTAAGTAAAAACAGTACAGCAATTTGTTTACTCATGTTGAAGATTTCCACAATACACTGCATTCATACATTGCATACATACGTACACACATTCCCACACAGTATACTGTGTGCTTTCAAATGCATAAGTAAAACTTGCTGGAGTCTTCAAAAATAATCATCTGCTACATGCACCATATTTTGGTATCTCTGTACAGATGTTCTAGGTATGTACCATTGTTTAAATATTTGGTTCTTTATCCATTAACCTGGCCAGACCATCTGGACACCTTAATGAAACTATTAATGAATATCAATCCTCTAATCAGCACATGAAAGCTCATAGGTACTCACCCTGCAAACTGGGCACTGCCAGTGACTACTGCTGTCTCTAAGCCTGAACTCATCAGACAAACACTTGGAATGATACACACGAAAACACAGGTCACATATCAACACCTCTCCAGGCAAATGGCATTCAAAACAATACCAGTCATGATTTTCTGTTTCCCAGTCCTACAAAAAATACAAAATATTTTGGTATGATATTCTGTCAAAATCTGCAGGAACTAAGAACAAAATTGATATGTCTTGAAATCCAGCAGCAATTAGACATTATAAACATTTTAAGAAGTATATAATGTTTAAAAAACAGGGGAAAACCTACATGCTTAAAGACCTTCATCAACTTAATACACACTAACTCCAACAGCATGTGAATGCCAAATTGTTTTTTTTTTCAAGTGTCTGATTAGTAACATAATTTCAAATATGAGCTCTGTCCACAATGAAAAGTGGGTTTGTTTTCTACCTTTGTGTAAAACGATGTTGTCAGCCTCTCTGTATTAGACTACAAACAAAAGTTTGTGCACCTCAATAGACCATACCTATTTCCTTGGACTATTTCCCCTTGTTTTGATTGTTAGAGCATATTTTCAACTGCAATATTCTGAAGGGTGGCCCCTTCCAGTCTTTATTCTCTGAAAACTGACAACTTTTCAGTATCAAAGTGTTGAGTTACAAGAAATAAATGAAATCATGAACCTATTACTGCAAGAAATGTTTCTGCTAAGCAATCCCAATACAATTCAAAAAATAGAAAATGTTTCACTTGCAGTGCCCAATAGCACTAGGCTTATTCCTGAAATGTCCTACAGAAGACAAAGGATGTGGTTCTGCTGATGCACAGATGTCTTTAATACACTCTTTCTTGAAAATTCAGCCCAAATGGCCAAATTCTGACCTTTGAAACATGTGCACAAGCTTTGCTGAAGTAAATGAGAGCAGCATGCATATAATTTGGAGGAAGAATTTTGCTCTAGGAATCTGTAGCACTAAAACCAGACAGAATTGCCAATGGCCACCATTAAATGTTTATGTTTGTTATCTGAAATGCCACACTTTTCCCTACACTTAGAAGACAAAATAACTGTCTTATCTCAAATAAAACTCCCAATGCCTTTTAATGTCAAGTGTCACTTTTCAATGGGTTCAGATCTCTGAAAAAATTACTCCTACTCTTCAATAAATTATCTTGATAAAAGTCTGACCAAGCTATTTTTAATGTCATGTTGTAAAGGTGGAGTTAGCAATTCCCACCAATGGCCAGAACTGGCATTTGCGTGATTCTCTTTCTCCCATGCCTGGGAAGTACTGTCACTTAGGTCCCTGTGTGGGAGGCATCCTCCATGGAGCAGGGTCAGAAGCGCTACGAAGTGGCGCTTCCAGTCCCTTAGGCTGAAGAGCAGCTGTGTCCTGTAGGTAACTCGTCTGAGCAGAGGCCCCCACAAATACATGATTTCAGGACAGCCTAAACCCAAACTGCCTACACTAAAGTTCATACACCATGAATGTTGGGGCAGTAAGTTTAGGACCCCCCCGCCTCCCCCTAAAAAACAACCCTTAACCAATGATTTTTAACTCAGAATTTTGCCCTCTTTTGTTGTTCAGATTAACAGTGTAACTTCACTCTTCTATCATCTTTTTCTCATTTAATTTTATGTCAATTCTGTATACCTTGGAATGGCAAAATAATACCACTTAATTTGGCTATAAAGAATGTATTCTCATTTCACCAAATCTTTCCCCTTCCACAAAGTCCAGTGGCAGAACATTTTGGGAATCCTTTCTTTGCAATATTTTAGAAAAACTAAAGATACTGCATTGTAGAGGCATTTGAATTCTCTGTAAACTGACAAAAATCAGGATAAAGTATTGCCTTATATTTCTTTTATATTCAGTGTAATACTTATATTCTTTATGAAACTACAAAAAAAAAAATCAGATTGCAATAAAAGGCCAATTAAGCAAGAAAGAGAATCAGTTTTGATTAAAGTTTTATCCAGTTAAAAATCAAATGGAAAAGAGCCCAGCAGGTTCTGGCTACTGAGGAATTTTACCACAGAATCAGGATTCCAAGATTTTTTGTTTTTATTCATACTAGTTTCTTATTGGTATATCCCAGATATTCCATTGTTAGGAAATATACTGGCAAAGAGAAGTGGAATTTAATAAACATACGGAAATATACTTGCTG
Organism: Anseranas semipalmata; assembly: GCA_013399115.1. NCBI lineage: Eukaryota > Metazoa > Chordata > Aves > Anseriformes > Anseranatidae > Anseranas > Anseranas semipalmata. The sequence continues at coordinate 823,456 of VXAA01005101.1, forward strand.
GCAAGAAAAATCATGCACTTAAGCCAGAAACCATGACGTTAAATAAAACACCAGAAGAAGCTTCCTTCAGTATTCCCACTCTAAAGTTTTGAAAACATCATTATTTCTAAATATAATCACCTAGGTTTTTCACAGAAAAGATTTTTAGTTTAATGCAGTATATTTAGTGCATAAGTATATATAAAACATTCATTTATGCAATATATTTGTAAAGTTAATTAAGAAAATAAAAAAGGTACATAGCCCTCGTGAGAAACTATACTATTGACTTCAATAGCAAGGTCAGAGGCATTAATTTTGCTCCAACAGCAGTGAAATGTTACTGCTTCTCTTGGTTTACATCGGTTTGAATGGGAGGAGAACGTGCTCCCAACAGATTTTTTCATGCAGAAGATCAGATTCATTTAAATAGCTCAAACTCTGACTGCCAGTGCCCGGGCTAGGACAGGTCAAAACTCTCCGCCAGCTGCAAACACGGTTAAGTCTGCATTTACAAAATACACCACCAGGTGTCATCAGCCACTCCAAAAATGACTGATTAAAGGGCAACCATTGTAACAACATCTTGAACTGTAACATGTGAGTAACCACTTCCAGCCCCCAGGAGAGAGAAAAAATCATCAAACTATATACATACATAATGTAGACTAAACTCAGAACTGGAAGTGATATGGATGATGGTGGTGGTTAATATAGTAAACTAAGCTATCCTAATGGAAGACAGAAACGTAATAGAAAATATGACAGAATTCAAAACCACATAGTGCAAAAATTGTTCACCTTGTTTTTTGCTGCTGTCTGGGAAAAAGGCTGCATACCGTAGGCCTTTCAAAATAAAAACAAAACAAACTTTGTATCTATACTGTAATCCATCCGATTATCAGGATATACACAAGGCTAGAAAGAATTCATGCACAGTGACCAGGAAATCAATCTCTTACTTCTAACATCTGGTTGCAAACATTTCCTCCTGCATTTCTTGAATGCTACCTAATGCTTTAAGCACATTTTGTTTCTTTACAACATCCCATGTACTTATATGATTAAAAGAACCCAACACCCATCTTCTTCCCCATATACACACCCACCACCAAGCCAACTTAGAAATCTTCAAGAACATTAATTATTGTTAATTAACGCACCCTCTTTGATACATAAACCTGTACTGGGCATCTAAAAAAGACTCCTGTAATGTAATTTACTGTGTAGGCAGTGACCCCAACGAAACCAGAGCAATGCTTCTTTACTGCATATGAACAAAAATTAAATTATCACTTTATCAATAAAACTCACAGTCCTTATTTTTTTATAAAAGGTGATACATTTTCCCAGGGCCATGCAGAGCAAAGGAAGGATCTCCGCCACAGGGACTCAATTTGCCAATATCCTCGTTCCCTGACGAAGGGCAGGGAAAGCCTCTTGGGTCACTGTGCTGGCGGACGAAGGGAATCCTCCGCCGGCAGGAACCGGCTGCCCAAGTTCAGCAGTTCAGTGGCACCCAGTGACTGGCCACAACCCTCAAGAGGGAGCGGATTTGGCAGCAGACTTGCATAGCTCAGATGTAACAGGAGGCCTTCCCCCTTCGTTTTACTCAGCTGTCCGTTGCATTTGTGGATATATGCATTAGCAGGGCAGCAAATGTCTGTTTTGGGGATTGTATTGGCTACTAAAATAGCCAAAGAGCTATGCTCTGTTAAGCAGAGTGGGATCTTGCAGTGATATGGGTCACTTGTGGTCACTTGTTCTTTATATTCAGATCAGTCAAACATTATATCATAAAGGTCACTTTGCACTGAAATGAAGAGCAGTTGAGATTTCTCAGCAACATGAATGAAACAATGCAACAATTTTGAAATATGGCTTAATTTATGACTGACACATAAGCTTACTTTTCTGTGATTTGTCTTAAGTAGGTTGTCTTAAAGCAAATACATAAATATATTCTGGAAGTACAGAAAAATAACATGGGACAGAAAATGTCAGGCTATCCAGAACATTTGACAATTTAAATACAGATAAACCCAACAGAAAAGAATGAATCATCATGTCGTTGCCTTTACTGTAAAATAAAATATATAGTTGTTGTCAAGGAAAGAATAATTTTAGTGCATAAAGAAAATGTCCATTATAATGCAAACATACATGGAAAAGAAATGCTTACTCATTAGTAATGGAGATTTACTTAGCTGTAATTGAAATAGGGAATCTGTATGTTGGAGAATGTGACATTCTGCTGTACAATTAGCATACCATTAAGTAGGAAATGTGAAGCACATACTGACAGTGAAATTAACAATAACTTAGAGGTCACAACTGTAACAATTAAGTCACTCCCATACCTTACCAAGCCCATAATTATTGGAAAAAAAAAAGTAAAAACAAACAGTAAATTTTTATTTTCCTATAATTTATATGTAGTCATAGCACATGAAAACAATATAACCTCCTTAATAAGATTTTGTCTAAAAGGACCACTTTGCCTTTTTATAATGCATATGCCATTAACATAACTCATTTCTTACCTGTTAATCTGTTTTCTCCAAGTCCCTTAATGGTAGCCCAGATACTCGGTAATAAGTCACTCTACTATCAGGTGGAGAGAGGAAAAGGGAGGGGGAAAAAAGGCAAAACTCTATTCTTGAAACTCCCCTTTATGGGGATTTGCTGGTTTCACATTGTTGAACTAGATTTCCCAAGCCATCCAAATTATGGCTATCCTTTGGACCCAAACAGTAAGCTAAAAAAAAAAAAGGGTCACATAGATGGGAAAAACAATTATAAGTCAGTTATTTCTTTGGCGCAATCATGTTTATTTATGAATAATATACATACAGTTCTGTTGTCCTAAATTCAATATGACGCAAATGAAGGAAAGCATTTTCCATGGAGCTCATGGTTCCCAGCCTTTTCCTGTGTGGCACTTTGTCCCATAGCACTCTTTCGACTTTTTTTTTTTCCAGGTGTTCTGTTTCAAGTGCTTCTCCAGAGTTTCTTTGCTGCTTACCTATGTGCTGCTGTGATGTTTCTCTATGACTCTCATTCACACTCATGCACACACAACTCCTTCCAGATCACTGGATTTTCATTCAGACCCACCTGTGCGCAAAGTCACGGTCAGCCCTGTATAGTGTCTGTGCCTTAAACAGTCCCTACAGCTCCAGCTGTCTAGCAAATAAAGAACTTAAAACAGCTTTTTAAATTTAGTCTAAAGGAAGAGTATTAGTGGATACACAGTAAGATTTCACCCACACTGTATCATAACAACATTTTTAGTCTGTCACAGTACAGGAATCCAGAATGGCAATGAGGTCCACGCCAGCAGAAAGAAGTCATTTACAAAATAAAAAATATTTAAAAATAGTAGCATTTACATGCTATATTTATTTCAAGACATTTTCAAATCACCAACCCAAAACTTCAGTGGAATCTTTTTCTGATTATTTTGTAACCCTTTAGAAAACTGGAAAGAACCCCAATGAATGAGTTCCTACCATTTCTCTTATTCCCATTTCTCTGATATCTAATGAGATAATTGGGTCATGCCCAACTTAAAGGTGTTATTCCTGAGGCAAATGCTCTGGATTCAGATTCTTCTGGGGTATTTCAGGATTCAGGAACAGTCATAAGGAACACTTCTTTCCCTTCTCTCCACCTCCATCAGTTTTAACATCAGAGTTCTTTCAATTTGGCCCACTGAATCCCTTGATTCCTTCAGCTAAGAGAGAAGCTCTTAAAGCTTTGGATTCTGCTGTTCATGTCTCTTTGTTGGCTTTCAGTAACTCTTCACTGGCATCAAACAGAAGTTGACTACCAGTCCGTATCAGGCAGACAGACACATCGAAAGAAATGCCTCCCACAAGGACTACACATTCCTTTTTTCAAATATTGCATTTTGCAACCTATATCCATCATCACCTGCTGGTGGGAAGTACTTCCTATCTTCTGTACTTAATCTTTCGTATTTCAAACTTCCTGATGTAAATGGAAAGCCTTTATCATGATAGCAAGAGGTGGTAGTGCATTCTAGCGTGGATGTATCTACAATACCATCACTCAATCAAACTTCTCTTCGGTATTTGAGTCCTCTTTTTAAGAGATCTCAAGGCATGCTGCAGGAACCTATGCACCCATTCAGTTTAGACAAACAAAATCCCAGAGTGATAGCTATTTATTTCTAAAGAAATTTTCCATTCTTAATCAAGCAGTTCCTTTCTGTCTTTTTCAGGCAGCATCCAAGCTGTTACCATCCAAGCTTTTTGATTAGACATGAGCTTTGCTATAGGTAATTGTTAAAACCTTGCAGTATTATTTTTCAGTCTTCATGATTCACAACGGTAATGAACCACTGTGGGGGTGCACTATCTATAGCACTCCTGTCCTCCAGCACAAAACCTGAAGGAAATGCTTATTCATACATTTGTTCTAAACAGCTACTGCACACTTAAATTATTGGTCTGTTCATCAATACTTCTCTCAAAGCATAAATATCAGAATCTGTGTCCCATACTAAAGGCAGTCTGAAACAGGCTCAGACAACAGCAGGTGCAAGAGCCCTTAAGAACTGTGGAAATGCTAAACCATGTTCAACTTTGAAGTGTCTCCTCCCATCTATCCACTGCTTTTGCACTGCTGTTGAACTTCCAAGTGACTGCTCTGCAACAGAAGTTTTACAAAATGTGGCTGTTCATCTGTGGAGCTGGACAAAGCAGATCCTTACTCCTTTTTTCAGAGGAAGACTAGTAGTGATGCACCTAGTATGTACACAGTTGCCTCTTTTTTAAGCAGGCTGTATCTCACTGGGTACAGTACCCAGTAAGAAATCTTACCATGAATCACTGGCAGATGTATTGGTTTTCAGTCAGACAGTAGCGTGCATCAAATACTACCTGGGTCTAACACATAACATGCCATAGAGCACCATTTCTGTTATGTTTTCAAGCGCAGTGGAGACACTGCGTATGTTTTTTGCCACAGGTCCTAGCCTGCTACGAGGGCAGTCTTCCTCCAGGCCTCTGGGTCAGCCTTCTCTTCATGCCACAACATCCTTGGATCCATCTATTCCTTAGTGAGCAAGAATCCTCCTGTAAACTCACATTCAGTACCCCACTGAATCTGCTTTTATCTTTTCTTCATCACAATGATGGGTTAGGCTCAGAACTGAAGAAGGCATGATTAATTGCTTGGTGGCTCAGAGGACTTATCCATCTTTGCAGCAGGTAAACAGTGAGCTAGCTGTTTTAATAAAGTATTTCCCTTTTATCATTGCTGTACAGGATCCATGCTTGATCAGGATGATTGCTTTACAATGATAAAGCTTCTTAGATCATCCCATGTTTTACATTTAATGTTAGAGTAATGCATTAGAGTAAATTCAGCTTCAAAGTAAGCTCGTTTTCTCCCCAGTAGTTTCCTTTAATATATGTATTTACTAGATACATTGGCTCCTGTTTTGCTTGGTATTTTTACCTACTGTTTTGCTCATCAGAAGTGCTCAGCAAATAAATAAGCATCCATCTCTCCTTCAAAGCCAAAAAGATTTCAGCAACTAGAATCCCTGTATGAAAATTGTTTCACTTTATCTTCTCCTCCCTCTTCTAAAAACCTGCTGCTGCAAGTAGCTACAATGATCTGTGCTTTCAGAGACAGGATAATCTGTCCATTGCAAATCAGCTGCCTTTTTATAGATCCTTTCCTTTGATGACCTGGGCTTCATCTTTAAAATAGATTTCCACAAACTGACTTTGTAGGAAACTTTGTGGTATTCATTCCTCATACTTTATCACAAAAAGAAATCCAAAGCAATAACGAGTTCATATGTCCTCACAACTATCTAGTCATCTTGGTTAATTTCAAGTATTTTACTTATTTATTATGGTTCATTTTATATGGATTTTCATAATATCAGCCAACAACTAATTTGTTCCATTATTTTTAATTTCTCTCATTTTAGAAATCAGTTTTATCCTAAAAAGAACATAAAATCATCAGTCAGGAGACAGACCAAAATCTCTTTCTCTGTAATCTGTATTAAACACAGGTGTATTTATAGGCTCTTGATAATCCATTTCCATTTTCTTCACTGGCAACTGCTTCCAGTTCTGATGCACATATGCAAGAAGACTCAGGTTCTGCAGTGCATTCCACAGCCTCTCAATACTCTTTTGGCTTTCTTTCATTGAGTTTAATCTGCAAGCCCAAGTTTGTCTAATTAATTTATTGCCAGTTTGTCTTAGAAGTCTTCTGTTTCTGGCAGAAACCACCAAAGTCTTCTCTGGATGCCTGCCAGGACAGGTAGATTTTTATTCCCTCTCCTATCTTGTAGTTATGTTCTGGCCAACTCAAGGTGATCGGCTCCAGAGTACAGAGCCAGTCTCTAACTCCCAGAGCTAACGAAGAAGTGGACTTTTTTCAGGAAGTGTGGTAGCACGCCAGCAGCCAAAATGACTGCTAAAAATCCGGTGTGTTTATTTTCTCAGGCTATGAGTTGTGTTCTTGAAGCAATGAATAAATCTCAGTTTCCCTCCCAAGACGATCAAGTTTGGGTAGCAGTAGTATACATTATTTGAGGTGAGACAATATGAGCATTCTCCTCCAGGATATTAGAAATAGAATATGGTTTTAAATGAAAATAATTTTTTTCCTTCTTCACGTTCCAAGTGAGTTCAAGGTAATAGAAACTTGCTACTTATCTACTCAGAAACTGGATTCACTTCTGCTATTAATGTCACCATTTTTTACTCAGGTTGAGCCAAGAAAAGGTTTGTAGGCTATTTTCATTAGGGAGATAAATCAGTGATGGAGTGAAGTATTTATTAGGTGCAGTGCCTTTTATTTCCACATTATATATGTGAAGGTTTTGTCCCCCTTAGACACATGATGAATCCAGATCAGAAAAAAAAACACCTATTTTCTTGTAACTCCAAGTCTCTTTCCAAGAAGCACTGTGCACAAAAGGGCTCTCCCTCCCCTTTTCTTTCTTAGCATATGTTTACATTGCTTTCCTGGCCACATCTTCTCCATGGGATTTTGTAGTGTCTCTCTAGGTTGATGTTTCTGTACACACAGTTCACCCAAAAAATATTCCAACCTTTTTATCTGAACCAACCTACACACCTCTCTTAAATCTCCAACTTCTTGTCCGTATCCCCTTTGCCATAGGTGTGGCTGGTACTGTTTCAGCTGTCGGTGATATAAAAGGAATGAGGTTTGCATTTATTGTGAATGAAGCATGAATGTTAAGAAGTTCATCAGCTTCAACAAAGTTTCATTCAGTGACCAGCATGACATCACAGTAAAAGAACAAAAATAGCTGCCAGAGATGCACAGCATTTTGAATCCACAAACTGAATAAAAACAATGCTACCGGTCAGGGTTGGCACAAAGGAAGTGCGAAAAAAACAATATGCATATTTTCAGAACAAACTCAAGATGGGCTGGTCTAAGTCATCTCATCCATCAAAATAATTTGATTCCCATGGTGGAAGCTTTATATGGACTAGTTTGACTAGTCTACTTCAAAACCATAAGTAAATTATCATTCTCCTAAACACCCTTTCAGTTGGAAAAAACGTTTTGTGAAATCTGTGAACAACAACATCAGTATCTCAACTACAGAACAGTGAGTGAAAACCTTAAAGAAGAAAACAGCATTAGATTGACTGACTTTTTAACAGTCAAGTGGGCAAAGCTGGGAGAGACAAGTGAAGACACTGATGGAGTTATTTTACCAGTTTAAAAGAAGTATCATCTCTTAGGTATGCAATAAGGTGGATTCTTCTAGTGTCATCTTCAGTAGTGTGAAGATCCTCCAAACAATGTGAGCTTCTGCACTGACATTCAGTAGGTACAGGTACTCTCTTTTTAGGGGATGAAAACTAAGGAGGGGCGGAGTGGAGGGAAGAAATACTCCTGAACACATGGGAAAAGAAAAACAAAGTTGGAAAAGGAATGCACAGAATTGTTCATGATTCTTAACTCGTCTGGAGAAAGAAAGTCCACTGGAAAGACAGTGAGGCCATTCTCATGAGCTGCTTGCTAATAGCCTTAATGCAAAGACAAAAGAGGGTCTTGGCTTTAACACAGCAAGAGTATAATACTTCTCCTCCATGAGGTGGGAGTTCTGAGTTCTAATTTGCTTCTCAAAAACAAAACAGTCTATGCTTTGATTTGATGACTTGCAAAAATTCCTTTTTCTGAACTTTCACAAATCCACAACCAGGATATTACACTAGTGGACACTTATTTTTGGCTCAGTAATAAGCAGAATTTTACACTAGTGCACTTTATGATAATAATTTGCTAGAAAAATGCTTTGCTTTTAGTGCACAGTGATTGATATGGTGGTACTCTCTTGGCAAAATAAGCTCTGAATGATGGGACCTTAGAGGATGGAAAGACAGAGAGCAAAGAAAGAGTCAAAGAATTCCAGATGCTCATTTCCCTTGAGTGCCCTTGTGCAACCAGACTGATAGGTGCCCTGAGCCTCAAAGCCTCCTCATACTTTCCCTGAGGTGTGGAATAAGAGATGGAAGTTAGTCTGAACTTTTCTCTCCCCAAAGTACATTCATTAACTCTTTGCATCAGTGCATCACCAAATGTAAAGAACACTGGTACTTTCAAAATAATTAAGAATCTGTCTAGAAAGTTCCAGCCTGGAAAATCCCCAATTTGTTACAACATGAGAGAAACAATAACTGTCATGGTTTGGGCTATATTTGGCTTTGGATCAGTGAATTCACACAGGACTTCAGATTCAAGGCAATACAGATGGATAAGACAAATAGAATTTTTTTAAACATTGAAGAAAATTTTTCTTCATTTGGTATGACACGTTCTTCCTCTTTGTGCTCTCTAGTAGTAAGAGTATTCGTGATGAAATCACTGTCTGTCACTATTGCTGTTTCATATTATCCTTCTGCTCTTAACTGAAATGAATGGGATGCACATTAAAGCCATTCCTCAATCTCGTTAGTTAGAAGCCCCCAGCTTGCTAGCAATAACTGGTCGCTATGTAGTTTTGTTGTTGTTGTTGTTGTTTTTAAATTTTAAGTGGATTTTATGCCGGAAAAGATTCAAACCCTTCACAGTTACCATTCTTAAGCTTTTCACAATTATCTTCATATTTATGGAGAGACTCAAGATGACATAGCCAGTTCAAAACACAGCTTCTGGCTACCAGCAATGACCTAGCATGGAAAAACCAATACAATTACAAAAGCAATAAAGCATAGCAAGTAAGAAACCCAGACTTTGCTCAATCTAAAGCAATTTACATTAACACAAACATAACAACCAAAATACTCCTTTCTTGCAGATTGATCCTAGCAAAAATGAAGCAGCAACACATCAAATCACAATAATCACTGAGTGTGTGCCTTAGGTCACTAGGGTTAACAAAATCACCTACAAAACTCACAGTGCTGGCAGTGGGTTACAACAAAGGTTAAAATGATGGTAAAGCAGACAGAGTGAAGAGATGGATTATTTAGGCAGACTTGAAAGTATCTGGAGTTACTCTGAGCAAGCACCAGTACTTTCTAAACACAAAATATCAGAAAATCCCCAGTATGAGTTAGCAAGTTCTAAATAGATGGTGTGTTGGGGAAAATCACATTCTTCTAATGTTTTCTTCAAACAGGAAAGCAAGCAAACTGCTCTTCCAAATAACACACTCTTTCACTAAACTAAAAACATCTTTACAAAGGAAGACTTGGAGAGACAACAATTTAGAGATACGGAAAGGACCAAGTGCACAGAAAAATGGTTGCAGCTAAAGCCCAAAGTCAGACTTATCCAGCCAGAAGAGTTGCTGGCTCTTTCTATAAGCAATCCATTAAATGATCAGAAAACAGACCTCTATAAAAGAATCATAGAATCATAGAATCACAGAATGGCTTGGGTTGGAAGGGACCTTAAAGATCATATGGTTCCAACCCCCCTGCCATAGGCAGGGTTGCCACCCTCTAGATCAGGTTGCCCAAAGCCCCAAACATGACTACCTTAGATCTGTTTTGGCAGTGAAAAAACAGCTCAAAGTGCCTTAACTAAGTGTCTTGCTCTTCACATCTCATTAGAAAATTTGGCCACTATGAACTTTAAACCACAGCAGTGCTACGAGATATGTTGCATTCAAATGCAAACAATGAATTTGTGTTACTAACACATCTCCATTTTAGAAGAACACAATATTGTTTGGCTTTATGAACACATGTAAATTGAAATTATACATTCATAATGCCTCTCGCAGGGTCAGTGCAGTTTTATGACTTTAATCATGAGGAGAAGAATTAGCACATTAAATGCTGAAAATAGCTCCATGCACACTGTCTGTAGAAAAATCAAAAATAAGTAAATGAGTAAGACATACTAACTCTAAAAACTATATCTAAACCCCCATAAAGCTACATGGCATTGGTTCTTTAATTCAATTTCTTTGATTGGGATTAGACTGACCACTATTGTACAAGGACAAAAGTACATAAAAATCATGGCATGACTAAAAACAGAAATGAATAGGTAAGGACATTCATTACTCTTTTCTTCAACGACTACACTTCCCTTGTATTTATCATTGCATTGACAACATTGTTAACAAAACGTATTTGCATTTTTTTTTCTAAACCTAAAGAGCAAAGAGATCATTTCTTTTTTGTTGATAATAAATAACACTTCCAAATTCCAAAAGTTCCGTGAGAAACAGAAATAAAGCTTTTAGAAAGGAAAAGTAAATGTCCATTACTAGATTTCAGGACTGACATTTCCCTTGCAAGGCAAGAAGCTGCAGAGATTTTGTTGAATTGCATAATAATGTCATTGACAAACAGTGAAAATGCAAAATTACTAACTAAAATGCTAGTTAACAATGGAAAATAATTTCTTCTCTCATTTATTTTGTGTCAAATGCATTAATCATCTGCAAGATGAGAAAGCCTGTAAGATGAGAACACATTTTGAAAATCTGCAAAACATCTGTATAGATGGTAAATGAACAAATAAAATGAGTACCTGCACAAGCCCAGGAAGTAAAATATTTGCAGCAAAGTTCTTGCATAGTTACTAACCCTCAAATATTTGTTGGAATATAGTACAGACAGTTTGGCAACTGACTCCATAGATTAAATTCATTTAAGTAACATATATAAAAATCTCTCTCCCATATATATCTGAGAGAAAAAGAGGACAATTTTGTTGTTTTAAATCTGATCATTCTTTTTTTCCAGTTTTTCAGAACATTCATTTTCACACAACTGTCCCTTTTGGAAGGGTCTCCTCCTGATGCCCCCAAACTGTTTTATCTTTGCACATGGGCTAGTTCTTTTGTATGACATGTCTGAGTACAGAATACTTTGTTTCCTTTTTTTTTTTTTTTTTAAACCACAGCTTCAACATATTGATAGAACACTGATAGCGAAGTAGCATAAATTTTAACACTTTCCTCCGAGGGCTGAAAGTAACCCTGTCAGAGATCACGTCCTCACTGCATAGATCTATCATTATGTCAACCTATTAGATAGGGGCAAATTGTTGCAAATACATAAGCAAATGCCACAGATTTTCTAATGAATCTTTTCCAAACAAAGCTGTGTTTTCATAATTCATATGCTTTTGATTATTGTTACCATTTAGCAATCAACCCACAGTCATCATTAGAACTAGTACTTTCAGGCCTAGTGGCAGCCTGTACCTATATAAATAACAGATACAGGTGCTCAGCAGTACCTGCAGACCAGATAAGTAATTCATTTATTTGAATATGGTTTTAAAATGATAAGATTAAGGTCCAAAACTTCAGAAATTTTAAAAAAAAATTCAAGCAAATATTCAGATAACGAAACAGGGGAGAGATGTGAAGTACATCTCCCTTCGCTAACTTCTTGAAACATTTGGTTCTTACTGACTTTCATTCAATGTGGTGCCAGAAAAGAAGCTAAAATCCAATGGCATTTTTTTGCACTGATGTGGTGGATCAGTCCTCCAGTCCTTCAGTTTACGAGCTTTCAAAGCTCTTGTAGTACCAGTCAAACCAAGTTTGCCAATTGGGTCAAGGATTTGTCTGTAAGTGCTAAAGCTTGCTGAGTCTGAAATCATTGTTCCAACATTAACAGCCTTATTGCAGAGTTCTATCTCCTACAAGTGGATCTCTGAAAAAACTCCTGTGTGTTTGTCTTCACTGAAATGTAACTTGAGTCATTAGTACCAGATCTGGATTACACAGAACTACAAATTGCATCTTGATCTAGTGCAGACAAAGCATGTCTAAAGCTATCCAACATACCAAACGTCATAGTTTCGTGCCAATTGCTGGAGAATGGAAAATACTTGATCTGATGTCAATGACACTTTGCTACTCATTAAAAATTTTTGAATAAAAGAACAAATAGAATGATTTTAAACTAAGTCAATGCATTTTGCTTCATGTGTCTGCAGCATTTTGATTCAGTATTAAGATCAAGAAGTTGGAAGTTGGGTACTGTTGAAACATGGCGTGAATTGGAACCCAATTCCTATTAACGCATAAAGCTGTTAATCAGGTGTGCACTGGTGTTCTGAACAACTGAGATGGCCGTCAGACGTACAGACACAGCACAACCCATCAGTGTTCAGCAGTCGTGCTGTAAATACAGTCAATACTTCTAGCCTAAGGGCTATTCATAGCGTGACTTAAGTAATATCTTAAGTTAAATCAAAGACAACTCTTTTCATTCTGAGATAAAATAATGACTTAATTCTAATTTCTCACTGGGAATGTACATACTGATTATTTTATAAGTTTTGTTACATAAATGTTGCTAATAAGTAGCAGAAGTATTTTTGAAAGACTCTTTAAGAAATGGCTATTGTGAGGAATTTTGATTCATTTTTTTTTTTCTCTTAGCAATAAAGGAAACGAACATATTGAATACTTGAGATAACTACAGATCTCAGACTATGTCATGTTCAGTCCACACAATTAACATCACCTCTAAACAGGTGAAACCGATATAAGAAATACCTATAAGAGCTAAGCTGGAATTTCTGAATGTTTACTCCCAGGGAGAATTGTTAAAACAAAACTAAATACCACTTAGAAGCTCCCTTGAGGATTTCTGATGAAATTAGAATGAAAACCTTAACAGTGACATAATGTGCATTATATATATATTGCAAAACTTCAAATTAGTACAACCAGGATAACTTTAAACATAATGCTTCCTATTATGGATACTTTATATTTCTCTCACTTTAAAAGAAAAAATAATCTTTCTGAAATTCCCTTTCAGGATCTTATTGATGGCTGAAATAATGCAATGAGTATTTGAGTATTTCAGTGTCTTTTAGAATTAATTTTCTTGTAGAGTGTTTGTGTTTTTCTTCAAAATTTAAATTATTATCTATGTCTCGGACAATGTTGTCCATTTCACCAGTATTTAATGCAATTTATATTCCAAAACAACAGTTCCTAGTTCAAGTATTTTAAAGCTTTGCTAAACTGTTTTTTTATTAGGAAAACATGGTCTTGTAAATACAGAGGGCAGGCTTCTGAACACGGCAAAATAACTGTGCAACTTTTATTCCTGGTCTATCAGACTATTCTCGGTTAGCACTGTGAGTACATTCCAACTTAGCTACACAGGGACAGAGAAAACATGCTTTTCTTCCCTATACATAACTTTCAACCTTTATAACTGCATTCAAATATTTATTTTACACATCCAGTGGAACAATGTCTGGATGCCTTTAACTAATTTACTATGAAAATCTTTCCTAAACGAATGCCCTGGTGGTTCCAGATATCTGTAAAACACATCTTTTCATGTGCGTTTATATATAACAAAATGTACAATTTTTTTTGTGGTACTTTCGAAAGGGAGTAATATTCAACCTTTTGAAAGTGAACACTTTTGAAATGGAGTAGTTTTTCCTTCCTCAGATTCAGATTAAAGCAATATTAATCAGAAATTTTTGGTTTAATCTCTTTTAAAAGAAACCATATTTGGGATTCAAGGACGTCTGAGGATTTCAAGTAATACCAATAACATTATATTTACTATCTTCCTGTACAACTGTAGAAGAGGTAGCACTACATCAGTTAGGCATGACTGATCAAAAAGCTTTAACAAATTTTCATAGCAGAAAACTCAAATTTGAGAAGAAAGAGCTCCTATGGAACAGAAAGGGTTAAAAAGGTTTAAGAGTGCATTACTTCCCTGTTCACAAGCATCAACGCAGCATTTATAAATAACTTCAAATAGAAATTAAAACAAGTTTCATGTTAAGATATCAGAAATGGTGATTTATTTTCTCAAATATTTTATACTCACAATCTCATCTCCTGGCAACCAATATCCTTCTTGTTCAATACCAGCTTTTGACCCTTTACACCCCACCGTCAGGGTTTCAACAATAAGACCATCCTTGACTGCTAAACTCAGCTGACGCGTGGTTTCTTTTGGATGCATACCATGGACTCGAGACATATACCTGCACACAAAGCACAAAAGTCCTTAACTGTCAGTGTTAAGTTATAAAATACATCAGCAACTGAACACTCCTTTTAAATGATGTATAAGTGCACACATTCTAAGTTTTAGGTTGTTTATAAACCTTCAATATGTATATAATTTACCCCTTTACTCCAAATCATATTTTCTTCCCCTTGAAGTTATGACGTACACATTTACAGGATTTTACTGCACAATAATCTTCTACAGAGAAAGTTATCAGACACCAAAATTAACATGCACGCTGCCTGGGCTCGTCTTTGCTAAACTTCTAACTACATTTGCAGCCCTAAGGAGACTTCTTTAAATTCACCGAAACTTGCATTTCTGTAATATTTCTATAAAATGCTATATCCTACAGCATACACATTATAGAATGAGCCTGGAGATGTACCAGTAATTCAACGACATGCTCGTGAGTACAATGCATTTATAAAGAATGTGAAATTCATGTATCATGTATGAAACCCAACAGCTAGAGTTACAGTACTAGATGGTTTTTCTCCTTCTCTTGAGATAACTACAATGACCACACTATGTAAACTTCACTGGTGAGAGGGAAACATATACAGCCTAAACTGTATATATACATGAGATTCAGTTGCGAAATGTTGGCCTTTACCCAGTATACTTTGTTGTTTCTAGACCAACACAAAATATTTACTTGGAATAAACAATATAAAATGATCTTCCCTCAAAAAAGGTGACCTTCCTGTTTTAAGATCATTACACTTCATAAATTTTCAGCAGAATTCCAAGAACATGTCTATGAGTCACTACATATGGAGAAGTGAAGAGAGCTGCGAACACACGCAATGAGCAGATACGTGAATTGACTGGGTCCTGACTTGGAATCGATTGGAAATATCTGTTTTGTGGATATATTTTTCTAGTTACGGCTCTCTTACAGTTGCAGACCTAGCTGAATTTCTCTCCCTTTTGTGGTTTCTCCAGGTACTCCATCTTTACCTATCTCCTAGCAAAAAATTCTGTAATTTGCCTGCTTTAAGACAAAGCTACCAGCTTAGTAGCCTCTGATTTGTGGTTGATAATGAATTCCAGCAACCGTGATTCTTTTGTGACTGTCATCACCACCATCTTCACAAAAAATATAATTATGTAATATCAGGTGTAAATTTCTGAAAATTTAATTTAAAGTAGTAGTGAAAAAAAAAATTATGAGTTATATCAGTTCAGATATTTTTTTCAGTAACATGGCTGAGAGGAACTGTGAAGGCCTCAGAAGTTATAAACTCCCAATGAGGGATGAAGACCAGCCTCGTGGTCAACTCTCCAATCAACCCTTCTCTTTGAGGACATGTTACTTTCAAACTGGTTATTGTTTTGGATGCATAAAAATTTTTCCAGTCCTGCATTCTCTCTCAAGCTTTTGCTGAGAACTGGTTTACCCTAATCTAATCTTTTTTTTCTCTACAGGAAACTAAATGCATAATCATATAGTAAATTTCTGTTTGAGTGGAAGTATATGTTTGTATAGTAAATCACACAATAATCAGAGCAACACAGGACATTTGATAAATTGTTGCATGGTATCAGAGGTATTTAAGCAAATGCAGCATGCTGCAGGACCTTGGGAGGTTTTTTTAGGGTACAAACCCTTAAAGGCAGAGGCTACCATTTACTTTACATACTTGCACAATGCCTACCACAATGTGGTCCAAGTCTGGTTGGTCTGTACATGTTACCACTGCACAAAAAATAAGTAATAATAAAAGAGATTAATAGAAAAAGAACAAAATTCTGTGCAAGTCTGTGATCCAAGCTAATATATACGAATATTATGCTGGCTACCAGGGCCAAGCAATGACTCAGTCAGATGACAGGCACAGCAGTTCAGTTCTGTATCACGCTGGGTGGATGCTCACCTGCCCAACCCCATCCCTCTCTGCTTCTGTAGAAATCAAAACTCAACATAAGAACCTGTTCAAGTGATGTTAAACACCACAAGTGAGTTTTCCACGTCCTCCAAATTCCAAGGAGGGCTTAAACAGGCAGGGACTCAAATCTATTACTTCACTTTCAAACACTGTGCAAGTGGACACCATTAGTATGCTGAGGCATATAGAGCTGAAGGTTTAAAACTGCCTCAAATAAGGAGAAAAACTCAACTGTTTATACTCATGTTACATGCATTTCATGTGTGTGCATATACACACATATTTATGCAAATGCACACAGCTAGATCTTTGAAGTGCAAATTATCTGTGTCAATATTTGCTAACTTTATTGGATTTTGAGCAAATTTCCATTTTAACATTGTACTAATAACTTCCCAATCAGAACCACAGCATCCTTGTCTTCTGCAATTTCTTCAAGTCTTTAATAGTTCTCAAAACACATAACATAGATACTATCATTGTCCACATTTTACTGATGCAAAAAAAAAATCAGGCACTGAGCAAAGAAGTGATTTCTCTACTGTTATACAGCAGGTTGCTAGAATTCTGGGAACAGAAATCCAGTGTTAACCCAGTGCCATAGTCTCCAGTGCATCCTGCTGAAGAAACCATGTATTTTGCATAGCAGCATCCATAGTTGCCGGAACTTGTTCCAATAAAATTCTTGAACGTAAGCATGTGTTTTGTGATATTTCCCATTCACGTTTCTGAAGAGACAGGCATATAATACAAAACAAAAAGCCTTAAACCAACTCTAATCAACTAAGAGGTTTAATCCGCCTATTCTAACTGTGGCAGTATGTGCACTAGTGAAAAGGCTCAAAATCTCCCATTTCTCAAATCCAATCTGCGTTCTCAACCACAGTGGAAGTACGGCCACCAGCCAAACATTGTCTCCATTTTCTTCAGCTATTAAATGGGAAGCAATAAATCCCCAGTGATTTTCTGTAGAATACTTAGTCAATGCTCAGACTGTGCAGTCTGCAGATCCAAAAGGGTTATGTTTCCAATTTTTTTAAATACAATGCTATCAGCTTTCATAGGAAAGCACACAGCTAGAGAGAATGTTTTTGCTTGGAAGAGTAGAATTGCCGTTAGAAAAGAGCTCCGCCCTCCAGCCCCCCAAAGAATTTTCACTTTTATTAAAAACTGCAGAGTGTACATGGAATAAACATTCACAAAGACTATAAGACAACACTGGCAGGACCTAGATGAAATCAGATCTGTTCCTTTTCGGACAGAAGTCAGCAGCTAAACTAAGAAACTATTAAGGCACAGGATTTTATTCAGAAAAGAAGATGGTTAATAATGAAATGTGAAAAACTGTCATCATGCATGTAATACGCTGGATACAAAAACAAAGTTAAACTCTAGCCTAGAGACAGAAAACATAATGTTGTGAGTCCTAACTACCCCCATCAGACTCACTACTGGATCAGGGGGAAAAAATATTGAAATGTCTGTGCAAAAGTGGCACTACTAACCCAGGGAGTGCAAGGCTTTTCCTGGCACTGCAGGCACTGAAGCATGTGGCACCGAGAAGTTAAGAAACAAAGAAAGATAAAGCAAGTCCTGATTGCTGTTTTCAACAAAAGCTGATTAGCCTTGCCGTGGAGACAGGGAGTTGAAGCAATACAGGTTTGTTATGCTCTTGCCCAGTCCTCCCTATCGACAGATTGGGAAGTGTAACATAATCCCTACACTGCTATTATGTAGCCAACCACGAGAAGTAAAACAAATACGCTTTCAGATGGGTGAGAACACGGCATGGAGACAAAGTAAAATCCCCTAAATCAGCAAACCAGCCCTAATCAGTTAGGAGGCTGAAACAACCATTTCAAAACACAATTTAACTGTGCTAATCCCTACCATATAAAATGAGGGTCTGTCTGATGAAAAGAGGAGTTCTGGCCTGATAATCTGCATATTAAATTCCAAATCTCGCCAAATGAGGATGCCAGTCTGCAGGACACAGAAGCAACTGACAAATCTTAAAAGTGCTGCTCAATATTAAAGTATTTATAGGTCAGTATTTTCTCCACTTACAAACTGACAGAAGAAACCTCCTTGAAATTAGCATAGAAGTATCTAGCAAAATCACAATTTCTGTAATCAACTTCTGAGAGCCTTCTAAAGCATGTTTTCAATTATTGCAACACCACTTGGAAAGCAAGGGATAAGAATCTTCAATCTGTTTGTTGTTCATTACCACCCTTAAAGAAACCTCCGCAACATCACGCCATTGAATGTAAACGTGCTGACCTTCAGACACAAGTCTCTACCAAAAGAATCAGGCACATGCACATGTGCACATAGCTAATATATGCACACACGCGTTTGATAGCAAAATAAAAGTGTTAGAGGAGAACGGTGGAGGATAATCATTAATTACTTGTAGATAGTGCTCGTGAGTGTGAGCACTCATCTGTATTTAGTACACAAAATACCGATCATAACCATGTGAAACAACAATTTTAAACTTATTTGGGACTGCACATAAACAGAAGTCAGGTCTTTTCTTCAAAATTATCAGCAATAAGACATCATTTTCTTCTATTTATGTACCTTGTTCTAGTTACTCATCCCGACACCACAGGGACAGCCCAAGGGCTCAGCACAGCCAGAGGTTCTCACAGGCCTCACGGCACGCAGAAGCCACGCGGTTATCTGCTGTGCACCCCACCTGAGCCGTGTTGCAATGACGGGGGAGGAATGACGTGCAGGGAAACCTGGGACGTGCCATCCCAGAGTCTCTCTCCGTCACAGCAACAAACTGCAGAAGCTCCTATAACTCATGCCACAACCAAGTGACAACTGGATCTTGACACCTCCCTTGATCAAAACCGGACCACTGAAGAATCCTAATCCAACTCTCATCTACCTGCCTGCTCAATATGCAAAAGGAGACACTATAGAAGCAACACGGCCTGTCTGCACATGAGCAATTCACACTTAAAACTCCAAGAATTCTTCTCAAACCAGCTAGTCTTCAGCATGCCTTGCTATTCAAAATCTGCATCTAATATATGTGCTTTATAACATACCTTAGAACTTAAGAAAAGGTCTGTTTTGATCCAAGGGTGTGGAGGCAGCAGATTCTAAAGCTGCAATCACCATGGGAGCAAAACACAGATACAGAAGTAGCTGGCACTTGCAGGGGATCAGATGGTGAACTTTTCGTCTACAGCTGTCATACAACTCACAGCTCTTTTGCTTGGTGCTGTACAAGACGCAACACGAAGCCAAACCCTGTCCCAAAGAGCTTAATATATATGGCCACAGAGCAATGCACAGAAATAGCTAACTTGGCCCTCAAAGAACCCTCCTGAAGGCAACTGTGGTCTACTGAGACGCAGCAATTGGTTCACATGGGTGCAACTGTGCTGTGGCCCGAAAGACAAAGCCAGCAAAGGAAGGAAGGTTACCTGAGGAGGAATGCTGACAAGGTATTTTAAAAAAAATCTCAGTTTTCTGGACTTGTAAAGAATTGTATTTTCAGTCATCTGAACTCATCAAAAGGAAAGTACTGAAAAAATGCAAGCATCTCTGCAAAAGACAGAAGTAAAATACATATAGGAAATAGCTGCCTTATGTAAAATAACACAGTGTGACAAGTGTAAGTAGATGCTAATTTTAGTGGCAAATGCTGTAATCTTGGTCTGATCAATTATCTCTACGGTGGATGCCTCCACCCTCCACCGTACAAAGGCAAGTAGTAGTCTGCTGGCAGCAGCTCTCTATCAGCTAAGCAACTCATCCAAGCAAAAACAGAGGTCTTAAGATTTCCATGCAATCTTAAGATTTTCTATGTTTCTATCTCACAATTGAGATCTGATAAAACATGGCAGATCCCATTAAACTTAACAGAAAGTCTGCCATTAATACTAAACGTTACCTACAGATGTATAAAAATGTCCTAGATTCAGGGACAGAGCTTAAGGAATAACACATAAAATGAAAGGAAAGCAGTCAAAAATCTATTCTGAGTTTTATATTGTGTTCCTACCTCTGGTGATGCATTTTCCTTTAGACTCAGAGTATGACACTACTTTTACAGGAGGTTCACACACATCTTTTCAGACTTTTTTTAATTTGAAAGAATAGGTCACCTGGTCATACTGAAAGTAAAAATGGAAGAGATGGCTGTGACTTCTTTTAACAAATACAGCTACATAGCAGAAGAACTTAAAATGCTGAAGGAATCCAACCAGCTATCCCAGTAGAGAGCCAGGTGAAGATTTGTGCTCACTGTTGTTTCTCAAGCTCTCAACCCAGAAGCACGGGCTGCCTGCTACACCCAGATGTAGCACTGTGGTATTAATCAACTTTCACAGCGCACAGACTAAGCATTATTGGTATTTGTGTTTCAAAATAATATATTTGAAATATATATTCCCTCCTTGCCAGAAACTGAGAGCTGGTCTGAGAGCTGAAGACAATACAAGCACACAAAGAAAAGCAGAAATGTTTACACTGGGAACGTAGCAGCACACTTTTTTTTTTCCTAAGCTACTTTTTGGTATGTTCACAGTTACATTAGTTTTTATTATGGATTAAATTCACTAAGATAAAAACAACCAAACTGTAACATTCTTCCTCCCTACTTCCACTCCACAAAGAGACCTGCATGTACACGAACAGGCTGCATTTGATTTCCACCACACTGCACATAGCACTAGCACATGCATAGGCCACAGGCCCCACAGCCACTGACAGAGCTGTTGCCAGTGCAGTGGAACACTGTTTAGATTATCTACATTTTGTGCAGTCTAAAATTCCAAATGGAGGACACAGAGAAACTGAACTATAGAGAAATCGTGAATTTTCTTTTCCTTCTGACATCAGTGTCTGCAACATTCATTTTGAAGATATATACATCATCCAAGTAGGATGTGTTGTTTTTTTTTTTTAATTTGTTTAATCTCTCCTTAATATTCTAGAAATATAGCATTTGCATGAATACAGAATCTGATTTTGTACAGTGTTTTTTTTAAAAAAAAGAATGTATAAACTTGAAAGTGAACCAGTGAAATATAGCAGTTGAGGAAAACTCAGATCTGCCTGCTGCTGCTGCTGCTGCTGCTAAAACAAAGCTAAAAAGCAATCTCGTTTGTGCATGCTTTTAGATACCCCAGGCACCACGCAGTTTCCTATAACGTTAATCACCTGGGTCATTTCTGTCAAAAACACAGTAATTTTAACTCAGGAAATTCCTTGTTTCAGTAATTTAAGTTCTCACTCGTACAACTTGACTATACACTTAAGATTGTGTAACCCACCAATATGACCATGGGAAGCAAGTAATTAAGGTACTGAGCTATTCAACCCTTATCTACAAAAATCTCCCTTTCAAAACAACTACCACCTTCTTAAGGAGGAACTTAGCTAAAAAAGGGCTCTACTCCCATTTTTCCAACCTAAACAATAGTTTGTACGTGATACTGCTGGTAATGTACACATATGTGCACTGAGCACTACCAGTAAACAGGAGCACTAATCATTCAGTGTTGTTACATAAATATGTGCAATTACTTGTGTAGATGCAGAGTCACAGTTCCATCCAGCACTTTCCTGTGGAAGTATTGAAGAGACAAACAAATAATACATGACTCAGAATATAACATCCTGGCTGATACCTTGCAGATGAAATATTTAGTCAGCTCATATCGCGCGTCTCAATTCAAAACATGCTTAAAAAATACACATTCAAGTGCTTTCATGATTCAGTTTTTCAAAGTTTTCTATCTAATTTCATTTCCATTCTTATCCGAGTTTCAAACACATCACACTGTCGCACAAATGTTCACGTAATTACCAGCTAGGGAACAGCACAACGGCTGAAAAAGCCATCAGGGCAGGGCTGCTGCTTTTGGTGATGATACTGTTTGTATGAATGGGAATATAAAACTGCAGCCTAAAATAGATGGTATGAGTAGCACTCTGGAGATCTTTCTCTCCCCACTGATTACAGAGAAAGCCTTGATGAGCAGTTTAGACCAGATAACAACCTGTTAAATAGCCATATCACACTCATTTTTATCTTTTATTTCTAATAGAAAACCACACTTATTTACAGCAAAAAAAGCCAAACATAAGTTAAAAGCTTCCCTTTCAAGTATTATAAAGATGTTATGATTAGAGCAAAAATCAATACTGCTTGTGACATAAAAAGGAAATTGGTTTGCTTTTAGTAATTAGAAATTAAAATAGCCTGTTAAGTATTTTCCTGTGTAAACTTGCACAACTTCAACAGAAATACTAACAGAAGCATGGAGTACATACAAATATTCTTTATAATGAAAACGGAGATGGTGATTTTCAAGTCAGAAATACTTCCACAACTTTCCCTCTGAGTATTTACACTGGAATTAGTAGTTTGCATGTACTACCCATGAAAAGTATTAAACATTGAATATTACAATCTTCATAGTAACATACACAGTAAGGAGAGTTTAATGAGTTTGCATTCGTTAGCAAATATCACGCAAGGAGTATCGTTGTTGTTAATAAAATAACCATGTGTTTGAGCTGTTAGAGTGAATCATTTTATTTACCAGCTACACTCATGCTCATCCCAGAGATGACTTTGCACACTGACCCAATGAAGAACATTGACCTTTGAGATAAAAAAAGAAAACCATCCTACTACCAATACCACCTAAGAGCATTCTTAAAAGGAGCGTTACTAGATTAGGAAAAATTATCAAGCAAAACTTGTTAAAGTATCTATCATCTATCTACTTTTTTTTTTTTTTTTTCAAAAAGAGCGGTAGGAACTACTTGTGTACATGTTAATATTTCTGATCACGGCAAATACACAAAAAGTTTAGCCTCACCTTAAACTCTAGTGCTTAAGTTTGTAGCCTTCAACAAAATAGCCTTCAACAAAATAGCCTTTTATGCTAAACCGCTGCAGGTGCAGTGGTTGCACAGCTGGCTACAGCGTCCTTTCCATTCCATTTAGTCAGCGTAAAGCAGGAAAAAACGTGTCAAAGCTGGAAGATCATCTGTCAGATCTTTGGTGAACGGTTTTCTACCCCTAGTCCTGTGTCTGCCAGTACTAAGAAGGAGACCCACAAATTCAGGTAGCAATGTTCTTTATCACACAGTGGGATAGTGACTTGGTCCCAACTCGGAGGAACAATTATTCCTAATAAATCACTAACTACATTGCTTAAAATATCTGAGCTTCTTTTTATGTCTTTCTTTAAACACTTTAATTAATGTGATTAAATAAAATCACAAATTCAAGAAATGGTCTCTATCAAGGAAAGAGCTTGATGGGAAACAGTAATTATTAATATGCATTATAAACTCAAGACAATACTTTAACCAAAGTTCCTAATCCAGAAATTTTAATTTTCCTACTACCCAAGCAAATGCAGCTATGTTCTTCACAGCCTTTTTCCAAGAAAAGTTTACATTTTTTTTCCTGTCATCCCTGCTTCCGCTCTCCTTAGTCAAAAATGTCTAGAAGCAGATCTTAAACTGGACCATTACTACCAGCAATATTAAAGTTACGTACCATCCAACGCAGAAAATTATAATGAATTCACAAGCAAAATTAAGATTAAACCAATATTAACAAATAGATAAAAGCTTTATGACCACTGTAGCTATCGACAAGTAACAAGGGTGAAATATAATGAAAATCTTCCATTGTGAACATTCCTTGTGCAATTGCTGACAGTTTGTTATTCCTTATTAATGGTCTTACAAAATATGAGTGTTTAGCTTAGTTCCTTACTTCTCTTCAATGTTTTTGTGAATCTGGATGTTAAAAATCCTTATTAGTTTCCTGAATATTACCTCATTGGTCAGTCTAGGTAAAAATTTACAAGCAAGACTGTGTATCAGTTACAATGCAAAGATGATTGCATTCCCTGTATATGTGCAGTTCTCACAGTTCTTTTTATTACTTCACAGGATATATCTGGACATTTTGAAGACCTCTGAAAACTTCAACCTGAACACATAATTTAACATCACTGCAAAGCCACTAGTACAAAAAGTAATATGACTAGTAAGTCAAACATTTTGGTGTCTGTGGTGTTTCTCTGCAACGTATTGCTATGCTTGTAACTGATAGTTATGCACACATAATGAAGAGATTTTATATATGACCAAAACACCTATTTTACTAAAAATTTTGTTATTAAGTAGTCAAGTGATCCATTTTAGATTGCTCTTTTGTTTTATGCATATAATGATTTTTAACCAACCTGATCAAAAGAAGATATATTTGTTTTTTTCTAGGATGATCTATGACTAAGGAATTACAAGCTTTAAAACTCTAGACTTGGTGTATTCTCTTGGTTTAACATAAGAAGTGTTATGAAAACAAACAAACAAAAACAACACTGTTTTCTGGTTAAAAGAAGGAACTGAAGCTTATTAGGGTAAAGAGAGAAAGAAAGTAAAAGAAATGGAATAAAGGAGATTGACTTAGTGAATCAGACAGAAAGAAGTAACTTGTCATTGACCACAACAGACATGAAGAATGCACATTTAAAACTAAGAGTTTTCCATGCTGTCATCAGCTGGTGATGTGTTTCTGTGTTTATTTTCTGTAATGAATATATCTATAATCAAGCCAACCCAATACAAACAGAATTCAGTTTTCCCCGAGGTGAATACTCAAGAGACAGGCAGTCACTAGAAGCAGCTATGTGGCCTGTTGAGGTAGCAGTATCATGCTGCTTGCTGTAGGACCTTGTACTCCACACTTTTGCTTACCCTCATATAATTAGGAACTGCTATAACACGGCATGGCATGGAGAAAACTTCACTGGACTATTCTCCCTCATCCTTCCCCAGTTAGTAAAATGTGAGCTTTCTGAGCACATCCTTCAGCATTTACCTGTTCCACCACAGTACAACTGGCCATGCTTTGATTAACACATACTGGATTCTGAAGAGTTGCTTTTAATAACACTATCTGCTTCATGTGGTCGCATCTAAAACGTATAGAGAGATGATGTAAAAATGTGGAAAAGGAGCCAGTAACACTGATTAGAAGAGAACTCAAGCAGCCACTGCATTTTTATGGCTGACAGGAGGATGCCTTATTTCAAATAATTGTTTTCAGATAAGCCTACTCTTCAGTAGCAAAAAGGCAGACACATTTAGAGGAATAGCTTGACAAAGGATAAGAAACCACCAGAGCAGAAAAACATATCTAAGTTTTCATTTCAGTCAAAGAAATATCAGGTGCTACAATAATTTTGCTCAAGTGAAGTTAAAAAACAGGATTATCTAGTTCTAAATCCAGAGTAATCTGTTCTCCTAATCATTCTTACGGCTTACTATTTTTGTTTATGCATGACTATTTAGTTGCAACATGCAAAATACTAGACAGATTTAAATTTTCATCAGATGTACTATAAATAGTGACAAGTTTTTCTAACAAGTTTCAAATAAGCAATACTTCAAATAAGCAATACTGTTAAGTATCTTGATTTTACAGTTTTTTTCTTGCCATTGCATTACATATTCTTATTTATAGGCTTTTGTGATTATTCTCTACCTGTTCAAATTGCTCATTTTCTTATTTATACTCTCTTATGATTATTCTCTACCTGTTCAAATTGCTCGTTCTCATCTTTGCTCTAATCAGTGCTTCTAGAAATTGATTTCTGTTAAAGCAGACAGCCTAGAAAGAGAACAGCAGGAGAACTAAGGCAACAGAAACAGATTTATGGATGGGAGAGGCCCTTAACTTTAAATATTCTCAGAGGTTGACTAGAGAGATTTCACAGAATGATAGTTGGAGAAGAAATCCTCCTCATAGGACTAAATGTCAAACTGAGAGGGTCACATACTCAATCTGCTAGTGACTGTAAGTGACTCCACCCCAACTCTGGGACCAGAAAAATCTCATCGTTTTAAAGTAATCTTTCATACTGAGTAATTCTTTTCTGGGATGCTATCCCATCAATGCTGATTAACGTCAGTCAGCACAAAGCTAACAAGGGACTGACAGAGTCTACTCTATACAGGCTTAGAATCTGCTCAGTTCTCTTAGGTGATCTGACTTAGCTAATATCAAATTAGAATATAACAAAAATGAGTCCACAGCACAAATACGGGAAAATGGTTATGTCCATTTAAGGACCTGGTACTGGACCACCCATTTGAATGCCAATTAAAAAAAGATGAGAGTCCGTGTACCTATTTGTGAAAAAATACATTTTTGTACCACCAGTGTTGTAAAACAGCTTTCTGACCTGAGTTTCATTTTTGCTTTAATTTAAAATAACACAAATTCTCCAATTACAGCATATCAACTTTATCCTAGCTAATAGTCTTTCCATCAGCTTCATCCCCTCAAAAAGTAGGGATACCTCTACCCCGTGGACTATGGTCACTCTCAGTTTCATTCCCAAAGTAACTCATCCTCAGGCTCCGTTCTGGAGAAAGCCAACTTGTTCCCTTTGGGAAGAAGGCAAAGCATGGCCAAGAGGTTAGTTTGCTCCAGATAGAGAACATGGATGTAAACCATGCCAAGACTGGCTCCTTCTGCCCAGAGCACTCCAACACTGTTCCAGCATGCTATGTGTCCTCAGATGCCTTCACGCCATGCCCGATGGCAAACTACACAAGCCTCCAGCTTCAAGTTTCAAGAATAGCATTGCTGTGGGCTGTGTTATTTTTGGCGCTTAGAACTGAAGAACCACACACACATATAAAACAAACAAAGAATATGTCAGGGCCAAAGAAACAATCTATGAGCCAAAGGCAATGCAGTGTGGTCACAGCGTATCTGCTCCAGATGGTGCCAGGGCATTCCCTGTCACAGTACAAAAAGACAGTACAGACAGAGCTTTTACATGAGACAGGGAGAGTAGCCAATCAACTAAATAAATCATGTATCACATCAAAGGGAGAGAGGAATATGAGGAATAAATATGAGGAAGGAAGTATGGAAGAAAAGAATTAGGCTTTGGTTCCTCACATTAGTGAAGAAACCATGGAATGGTTTAGAAACCAGAAGGATTATCTGTTTACAATGACAAAATCCTGAAAGGTGCCAATATAATATTTCTAGAACATCATATTTGTCTATTGGGTATTTTAATAACATTAGCTTAATAGATAATGAACTCTGAACTAATCAAAAAGACCATGAAATGTTCATAAATTGCTACTGAGGAAACCCAATACCTTGAGAGAAAAAGGCTAAAAAATTAATTAATAGTTAATTAAATCTTAGGAGTCCAATTACCTGTAAGGGAATTGTAAAGAAAATACTTTAAAAGAAACTGGAAGCCTAGAGTAGCCAAAGAAAGAGAACTTTAAAAACATGTCTGTACAGAAATACTTACCAATCTGCTATGCAACTGAATGTCAATAATTTATCCTACTCATTTAAATATGCATGCATTTTTTCCAGTGTAGTTTAATGCATTTTATTCCATAGAATCAATTTTTGAGGTTACCCCAAATCCAAAACAGATGGAAGATAATGAGGAAAAAACTGAGAAAGTCAAAGCATAATTATCATTTTTAACACACTTTTAGGATGAACAATTTGTCAAGCTGCGCTCCTGACAGAGAATTCACGAGATATGGGAAGCCATTTCTCTGCTAGTGTTTACAGCATAACTAATCCCAATAATGCTCATCTAAATAATAGACATATTAAGTTTAGATTATCCCAACATCAGGCCTAGACACAAAAATACTCACATTTTTTGATAAATACCTTTTAGAAATATCATTTTTTTAGTAAGTAATTTGTTAGTTTAGAAATGCCAGAGATTTCTCGTAGTTAGATTTTTAAATGGTTATAATTGAATGACTAAAGATATACCATGACGATATAAGCTGGGTAAGAATATTTATTTTGCATACACAGAATCACCGTTACAAAAATGTTACCATTGCCTTCAAATGAGCTCTTCCCTTAAATAAAAGTGCACTGAAGACACTGGAGCCTATGTACCGACAGAAGAACTTACATATAAATATGTTTTTAAAGTTCTCTCCAAGAGGCACTTTGCAGTTTTAGTACTAATTCCTTTAAATTTACTGCAATTATTTCTTGTTAGTATTGGTTTTCAGTCCTTCAGTTCATTTTCAAGCTACTGCAGAATGCTTATCTCCTACCAATGGGATGTAAACTTCCACGTAAAATGTACCCCTACATACAATCACTAAAATTGCAGAATTCCTTTCATAAAATGATTTGGTGATTGTTTTGGAGACATCAAGTTTGTGCAGCATGGTCTCTCCCCTACCAATGCTTTTATTTAAGTATTTATATAATACTACAATTACTAGTGCCATATTCTTGCTGTTTTTCCACACACATTTTTAATTCCTTCAAAAACAGACTCTTTTTTGTGTTTCTTAATACTTCTCTGTATGCAGCGAATTTTCCAAAATAATTGCCAAAGGTTCAGTTAGCTTAATAACTAATTGCTTAAAGGCTCTAACTTGTATTTTGAAATTTTCCAAATGAAAACTCACTCCTCAATGTAAGACAGTTTTCAATCAGCTTCTAATCATGCGTTTTTCTATTCTTGCTTTTCCCCCTCATCAATTTAAATAGCAAAGCGTACTTGTTATAGTCTACTTTTAATTAAAGGGCCTCTTTCCTTATAGTTTTTTCTGATAATATCAGAAGTACCTTCTAGTGCTCTTGGCTCCTCCTACACCATCCTCCTACTCTTATGTTCTCTACAGAAAATGCGTGGCTAGTTCCATAGATTTTTCTTGCATACTTTCCATTACCAGTATCTTATGGAAGTCTTTCTTTATCCCAGATATTTTTTAACAGTTACACATAAAGTACACAGGTTACATTTTACATTATTTTAATGTTACACAAATTCATCTTTTTTTACATACTGAGTTGAAACAGTTCATTATCTATAAACCATGAATCCTCTTTTTATACTACCAACATTTCCTCCCTGGTCATAAAAAGTAAATGCTCTCTAATATGCACAGTGGCATACTTCTACTCAGCACCAGAACGCTAACAGAAGCAAGAATTAAATGAAATAAACTGTGAATATGAGGAAGAGAGAGAGAACCATGCTGAGTTTCCAGTTAGAAGAAAAGCCAATTAATAGATATGCCTAAAAGTAGCGAACGATCTGATGAAGAAACCAGCAATACAGATTATATTGTTAGTCCAAACACCAAGTCATAAAACATACAGGACAACCTTCTCTAGCAACAAATAAACCCCCCAAAACCACAAGCAAACAACAAAATCAAATCATGAATCATCTGTTCAACTTGTCAACCACTATATGTCATGGTAGGATGACTGTCACTTACCTTAAACATGTATTCAAAAAAAAAAAAAAAAAGATAATCTTGCTGTTTTTTCTGTGTCTTTACTGAGGAATAAGACATGCTTCCATTAATTTCATTGTCATTATTCCTTTCAAATACTTGTAATATGCAAAGCCACTCTTCCAGTGAATCCCGAGAGTTATTAACACTTCTAAAAAATGTTACTTATACCAGTGTAAGAATCCTCCCCTTAGCTGCAACATGATCATACTCTTCACTTTTGACCACTATTTGTTTTTGATCTTTCTTATTGTTCATACATTTGTCTATGTGCCCAGACACTGATTTATCTTTGAAGGAATGGCAATTTTACTTGACCAAATGATCCTTGAGCCTGGAAGAATATACCAGCTTCTCAGTTCTCATCAGAAGAGATATTCTGATACCCCACTAATTTCAGAACTTTATTTTAAATATTATGTAATATTTTCTCGTTTTCTCGTTTTCTAAGTCATCCGTGTTTCTCCATCAACGACTAGCACTGGAAAGCAACTCAAAGGTTTCTTTCTGTCTTTTCCTTCCTTCTCAAATGTTATCTCCTTAAAAATACCATGTAATCAAAACTAGATAACTCCTGTCACTGATGTGCATGTAGAGCATTTACAATGTCCTTGCATGTTTTTAGATTACTCCTTACTGCTAACACCTTGCACCACCAATGAGACAACAAACCATTCCAAACTTCTTAATGATCTTCCAAACTTCTATAATATTCATCTTTCTCAAAGTAGTAAGGCTGCTTGCATCTCTGTTTAGTCATTTAAGGTATTTTTCTTCTGATTAGAGATGAGTCATCCAATCTGGATCTAGACTGTTTTTTAAAAATGAGACAAACTACCCTACAGTTACTAAGAGCAGTACCTCTTTCTAGTTCCTAATTACTTGTTTTCTCAACCTTGTTTGTAATGACAGGATTTGTCTTCCCTAACTTCACCCAGCTAAATGTTATTCACACCATCTTAAAATAGGCATCTCTCATAAGAGTGGGATGAATCCCCCGCTAGACGTGCCTGTCTCTCTATTACATAGAAAAAGAGCATAAACAGCTACCAAACTCAGCTAATATATGGCCTGGAGCAAGTAATTTGAAATGTTAAAATGGAAAGTGTATAACATTAGTTTACCTACTTATCTCCTTATGTTTTACAGCATTCTGAAGCTTAAGTGCAAGCTCAAAAATGAAATTTCCTAAAATACAATCTCCCTCTTATGCCTGCCTGGAATTCTCTGGGAAGGTGCTTTTTGGTTTAATGGTGCATTTATTTTTGTTGTAAGAGCCAAGTACATACTAATTCACTTGGGACATCATCTTTTTCCTTATTCCTGTTTATTGTTCGCTATGTTTGGACAACCTGAACTGTTACACTTCTTCTACTTATTAAGCCAGTTTTGCTTGTCACTTCCACCCCAGAGATTCCAAACTGTGTCAGCAGACCATGCTATACTGATTTTCATTTCATTAGTCACCTGCACTGTTTATAACTCTCCCCTTTGGAGAGTTCTCTGCCCTCACTATCAGTTCACATTGGTTCTGGCAACTGAAGAGTCACTGACTGGCTAGTTTTGCTCTTTTAAATTATTCATATTGATTACTTGGACAAATGTGACGTACATGGTGGCCTGGAAATGCAGACAAAGCAGAGAGGCACAAAACCTCTCTCAGTTTTTATTACAGTGACTAGTACAAGTTATTCAAAAAGCCATTTTAATATTTTAGAAGTTTTTGAACATTGCAAGCTCAACAGAATAAACAACATATATTTCTCTGTATATACAGCACCTAATACATCTTGAAGAATAATTTAATATTAATAATAGTATTAACTATAGGTGTAATACTCTCATGTCTTCTTTAATAGCATCCTATGCCCATCTCAACAAATACAGCTTGCGTAACCAAGCAGTTTGACTTCCTATTTATCTTTGTTTTCTAGAAAAGAGTTCTCCACTGACTTACAGCCTTTTCCTAAAAAATTAATTATTTACAGATGTTATTGCCCTTTTCTCTAAACTTTTAAACCTACTTCTCTTTTAATCAAGCTAGCAAGTAAGTATAACTCTAACATGATAAACTCAGTTGAAGTACTATAAAGATTGTGTTTTTCCTGCAAACTCTTATACAAAACAAATACAGGGTGAATAAAATCTCAGCTCAATAGATTAAATCTTACTTTAGGATATTTAGGTACTCCGCTATAATTAGATAATTAGTAACTCAGCAGTTCATGTAGCTTTTTCACAGTTTCTCATAATGTTTAATGTCTCTGTTTCTCAGGGCTTTTCATATCATCAAACTTCCCCCTCATTAAGATTTTTTTGGAATGGATCACTTACTTTGTAATACGGTCAATGTTAGCAATTTGCTTCTGGTTCCGGATTATTTCTATAGCTGCCCAAAGATGCTGGATAGCCTTTGTATCTGCCTGTCGTCTCTTCGTTAAGCGTGCCATGACCTGTTTACTTGGTCAGCTGCAGCCAATAAATAAATAAAAAAAAAATACACCAAAAAGTTAATCATGAATTATGAAATGGATTACATGATCATCTTGCAATAAATACAATTACAAGGAAAATTTTGTTAACAGCAATCCAATTTGTATACAGCATCACATTTTCTTATACTTAAAAAGCAAAAAAAGTAGTTTACCAGAATTCCTTCCACATCACATAATCTATACCAAAGACAAAAGGTGAGCAGTAAAAATTATCAAATCAATAGCAAATAATTTAACTTATCAAACTGTCTATGAGAAGTCACTTAGTTCACATCTCAGCTCCCTAAAATTTGGTAAAAAGCAGAAGTCACTCTAGCCTGAGGTGTTCACGAACTCCTGCATTGTTCAAAACCCTTAAAAAGGGACAGTGGTGCTTGACTTATATCACCCTGTGTAAGCACCAACTCTGACACAGAGAAAAAGCTGTACCACTGTTTAGTTTACAACATAGTTCTCAGATTTTTACTTTCAGATTTTTATCACTTCCAACAATTCAAAAAAAAATCCATTCTACATGCAGAGACCAGAAGTATATTTTCATGGATGATAAATATTTAAAAAAATATTTTGGAGCAATTCCATTTTCTATAACATCCTAAAACCCAACAGGACCAAAGTTCTTCTGATGGTATTTAACCATCTAACCAACCCTGAATGGGAACATAATGAGCATCTGGCTTTGTTTACAAATTTTCCAAAAGCTCGAGGCAATAAGTACAGATAAACCATAAATCGCCTACGGCTCTACTACAGGCAATAGAATCTCTTTTTAAAAGCTTAACGATGCATTTTGATCACCAAAGAACTTTATTGCAGTGCCACCACTTTCTGAATGAAAAAATGACTGATTTATGACTGCTACCAACATCTATAATTTATTCGAGAGCTCTGTCCTCAAAATGAACTCTGTGGTATGCACACGGATACTTGTAACTAGCAGAATATTAACTTCAGTAACCCAGAATAAGATAAAAAATGCAAAAACATTATACCATCTGTGCAATGTTAAAGATGGGAATTTAAGTATTAAAAGTGTCCCTCCTCTCAAATTCACAAAAATTGAACAGATTTGAGTATTTCATCAGCTGCAGAAATGCAATTTAGAAGTCTATGGGACCTACATGTGCCTGTCTAAGAGGACAGTCAAGCTTCAGATCTGGTGTTATCTCAGCAACACTCACACACTCTACAGGTGTAATGAAATAAAGCACAATGCTCTATCATTAGGGAGAATCAATGATTTAACAGCACTATTATGTACTTCATTTCAAAAAAAAAAAATGATGTGAACTGATATGTGCATGTTCAGTTGCAATTGTGCGTAAGGCACCTCTGGCTCCTGGAGATACCAGGGAAGAGCAGAAGTGCGCAGGGCTCTCACAGACATGTATGGTCCCATCAGCCCAACACTTCTGCTTTAGAAATCTCTTCCCTCTGGGATTTAAAGCAAGGGCAACTGGATGGACCTCCCAGCAAAGAAAGGCTAGGAATACATTTTTGAGGGAATGATAAGAGGGAAAATGACAGAAATACAACCAAGAATGACAGCTAGTAGATACCATCACCTAAGAATAATTCAGAGGAAGTGTCTGTTGGGAACAGCAGGAAAAGATCCTGCATCCCTGTGAGCTCCTTTGCATTCATATTACAGAACATGAGGACATTGCAAGTAAGAAAACCCTCCTAATTTGTAAGAGAAACATATGATTAATTGTAGAATTTAATTCTTTAGGAAAGTAGACCTGTAAAATACAAAAAACTGTTTGACACTAACAATAAAAAGGACAATCTTTACAGCCCTACTATCTTAAAGAAAGCATAAAACTCCTTGTTTAATGCAGAACTGACTAAAAGTGAAACCGTTCTTTATATTGTAGCTTTCTCCTAAGTATCTGCTTTAAAATTTGGTAGCCAATATTGCAGTAGACAGGCCAGACACGGAGCCTGTACACAGCCTGCTACTGCACACAGTAGCATGTGAGGATCAAGGAGGAAAACCCACACCCTTTTCAACCCCGACAACAGTGTAAAACAACAGACCAGTTCTCAGTTTATTTTGTAATGAGTGAACTGGCTCCTGTTATCCTAACTATTTTAAAGATAATCTTTTTTTTTTTTTTTTGGCAGTCTGCCCATGTGAGAGCAGTGCTTGGTGTGCCTGGCAGAGGGGCAAGGAGGTGGTTCTTCTCTCACACCCCTGTGACGCCTGGGCCTGAGGGCCACCAGTGCAGGGTTGGGTCCCTGGGAACCCATCCTCCATGCAGCCCCATGTCAGAGTAAGGGCTGACCTTTGGGGCTAGTGAAGTCCTTGTGTGGGCAGGAAAAGAAGCCTGTGTCCAAGGGAGATGGAGAGGGAGAGCGAAGGATCAATGTCATTACAGGTTTCTGAGGCCGTGTGGTGGCAGATCTGTACCTAAGATGGCCACCAGCGAGGGGAGGAAGGCCTCTCCTTGCAAAGGCCCTACCTCCCTTTCCTCTGCCACTTCTTAAGGTGACAACTGTGGTCTAAACGGGAGCGGTACAAAGCTCTCCCTCTGCCTGTTGCTGAAGCGGGAGAACATTATCCAGCCATCTGTATTCTAGCTCCCACAGTACCCCCTACAGAATAAGTTGGATGGGTCCAAGAAAGGAGTGCGCTTCTGGAACGAATCTCCCAACCACCCCACTACCCAGTCCTTATCACACTCTGTGTGCTCGGAGCATGCAAACGCCATGCCCTACCGCCAGGACACAGCAATCACCCATGTTCTGTTGGGTTCCTTTTCGTTTTTCTTTTTCCTTTTTTTTACTTAATATACAATAATTTTAGGAGGTATTCTACCTTCAAACAATATACATGTTTCATTTTTATATCTCTGGTTTAATCTTTAAGGGCACTTTTGTTAACCACAGAGTTGACACTCCACTATTGAAACAGCGGTTCTTATACACCACACTTACCAAAATATCAAAATGGGGTGTTTTGTTTTGTTTTGTTTTCCCAAAAGCCCAGACTACATTAACATTATTTTTATCTTTTGATTGCATGGTGTAGAAGAAATACGTAAAGCCTTCTGCATTAAAGAAAAAGATGAAAAGGTTGTGGCACTTTTCTTCCTGTTCATTGCATCGTCACTCTTCCCTCATGGTAAAACTAACCACAACAGTATACTCCCTGCATTTCTGCAAATATTTAAGCAGTTTTCCATATTATTACAAAATCTGAAAAATAACCTGTATCAGACTGTTAATTGTTTATAAAATGCTGCACAGCGCTATTTCCAAGCAACAGAAAATGCTCCCAGTGCTCCCATATGCACAACTTCCTCATACAAATAATAGCTTGAAGTTTAATGGGAGACATATTAGATTCTTAAATCTATCTTTATCACCCCTGATTATTTGCTTATGAGTGGGTGCACACACATGTGAGAGAGAACAAGCATAAACTTCCAGTGCATGTGAGTATGTGTACAAAATCTATGGCTTAGAGGATAAGTACTGAACGAGGCCAATTCATCCATGCAATGTTTTAAAGAAGTCTTAACTCCAAAGATTCTTTAAAACTACAAAAATTAAATGTACATTTATGTAGAAATGCTTGAAGATGTTTCTCATCCCCCTCTTTCATTACAGCATTCATTTTAATATTTTGGAAAGAAAAACTAAAAGCTGGAGTAAACATAAATTTTCCAGTTGTGATTTGCCAGCCATCATGTTTTTTTAGCTGTATTCCCTGTCCATACAAATGCATTTGTTTCATGCCATTTCTGTCACGTTCTGCTAACAAACTTACAGTAGGATGCAGCTTCTTAGAGAAGGGTTGAAAAATAAAAGATTGCTAAAAAACTAAGAATTTATTTCAGCAGAATGTGTCTCAGGTTTTGCAGACATCCATGGGACCTGGAGAATATAAGAAGGATTCTCCTTATAAAGGAAGTTTTGTGTAGGTGACATGCCGGCTCACATGCTTCGATCACAAACTTACTCACAACAGGGCCTGAAGCAAATCATTTATCTTCTCAGTTTTCAACTCTCCAACTGCTCCTCAGTGTAATTTGAGTAAGGTTTTACTATCTTTTAATTCCCTCTTGAATGTGCTATTTCAGAAAGTATACCACTTTTTTTTTTTTACGCAACTTTAGTCAAGAGCTAAATGTTACCCACATTTCTCACTAATCAGGAAGGGTGAACAGGCAGGCTCAACAAACTGCTCTTTATCTTGTGAATACACGCAGAACTGGTTATCTTCTCAAGCTAGGCAAAGCCTCTAGCAAAGCATGCATTGTCGTGCAATGGCAAAGTTACAGCAGTGGCAAACCAGACTTAACTGTCAAAACAGCAGTAATACTAGTTGTTAGAGACACACCTGGCCAAATCAAATGCTCTACAGCTGTCTGTTGCAGGAGTAGTGGATATGGAAATCTGCACTGCAAGTCAAAACAAAATAAACAAAAATCACCTTGCACCATGTCTAGGGTTTTAGCTCAAGAAACCTCCTGACCTGCTGTTTGCGTCCAATTTAGCAGATACCATCAGGTACTATGTTTAGCTGAAAACTATTCCTACTGACAGAAACAACTGACAGGTAGGTAAATCTTTAGCTTTAGCTGTTAAATACTATCACCCAAGAAAAATACGATGCCTCTGAAAATTTTAACTAATGAATTGGACTTTGCACTGAAGCAGACGGCACTGCAGTTGGGTGCTGCCACTCTGATGGGAGCTGCTAATTAAGAGCTGACAAGTAGTAGCTTGTTAAATCTCCTACTTGTACTTCACTGTAAGCGAGGCTACCTGTGGCGCTCGTCCCTTTCAGTGCAAAGTCAAACAGGTTCAACTTCATCCCTGCTATTAGCCACCATTTGGCTTAGATTTGGTATGCAGTTAATTGCAATGGAAAGACAATTTAAGGAGTTGATCCTTGCCATTGCTCAGCTGCTAGCTTCTGCCTTTCAGCACCGCATCCCTGGGGCTTGCTATTATTTCATCCATGGTATGTGGTGAAAAGATTTCAGGCTCAACAGAAGGAAGAAGCCAGGCTCAATCCTAGGTATTTGTGGCTTTCATGCTGTGAGACTGACTGAGTTTGGGCAGTTAGGAAACTTGGACACAGACTTAACTACATATTTATATGCACTTTATAATGTGATGGACTCTAGTATTTCTTAAAAGCTAACTTTTTATAGTAAGTATAAAACCATATATATCAACGGTACAAGTAGTTCCAAATGTTTAGTTCTTTGTTCTTGTATTAAAGAGGAGTTTCCTATTGAAGTCCAGATCACAAATTCTGGAGTTGATGGAGAGTTGGGGGTCGGTGGATTTTATACAGATCTTTATTGTACTCTGAGATTCTGTGAGTTTATAGTTTACAATTAAAACTGCTGTTAAAACATATCTTTCAACACCAGTTTAGTGGGAGGGTAAACTTTTTAGTCTTTCCGCTCCTAGGCCAACTGAAAACAAAAATGCTAACTACCCTATTTTTACATATGGAACGTGAATGTGAAAATGTTTTGACTGAGCAGCAGTGGAGGTCATGTATGTTGGAGAAAAAAACATGAGAAGGTTTAACTTCTGGACTGTCTTCCAGTTCTAGTGATCCAAAAGCATGGTGAGTAGCTGCTAGGGTGAGGACAAAGTTCTTGGCAAGAGCAATGCCACATTTTGCTTACTGTTTACTTGCCTTCTTGAGGGTGCAGTATTACAAACATAACCTAATGATTAGTTGGGCACCTAGTAGCAGAAGACCCTCTTTACAAGAGTGGAGATTATCAGAAATACAGATTTTGCGTACAATTTCATTTGTAAATGTTTAAGAATAAGCAAGTGTTTTTGTATCATTAGATATTTATTCTGGACTTAATCCCAATCCACTAAAATCAACAAATGCCTTTCTGCTGACTTTACAGAGTTTTGGAGTAAACTTTCAACTGCTGACTGCTCTTCTATATCCTCACAATGAAAAACTTAGGGAGGTGTTCAATGACGTTAATGAAGTTGAAAGATATAACAAAGAATTGTGGCTGAAATAGGCAGAAATTTCTTTGTTAATTAAACTATCTGTAGTTTAGAAAAATAGACTGTAAATTAATGAAAATTACTGAATTCTTTAGTGCACTTTTTAGTATTAAGAGATTAGTTTATGCCATGATGCTGCCATTTTGGAAGCTATGAGACTAGAGAAGATTTGGGGATGTTGAATGTGTGTTGTTCCTAACGAAAATCTTTTCATTTCACTGTTAAATTAAGGTGCACACAGTATATCCAAAAGAGATGTTTATTAGCATAATTATCCTAGATATTTCACATGTGCAAGTGAAATAATTGTGCTGTTATGCACAACCCTAACTTTTGCATTTCCTGATTGCTAAGTTTGTAACCTTGACGTCATGCAACTTTTTGAGTGAGGTTTAGCATAGCTCCCTAAAGTGCAGTACAGACAAAAAGCAGGACTACATGAATACAGAACTGCAGTGTTCTGCTTCTTTCTCTTTGCAATTTAATTTTTTTTCAACTTCAGTACGCAGAACACAAGAAAGCCTTTGCTTTTACGTTGTGGTATTCCAAGATGGCAGTGAGCCACTGCAGAAAGCAGAGCCAAGGACAGTACAGAATTAAAGGCCCCAAGAATACTTTTACTACACATATGTGTAAGCTCTATTTTAATCCCTGATATTGCATTTAGTTCATTTTTATTGTATTTCATTCAAAATCATTGTGTCTTTCACTGAGGCTAAGGCATATGATACTTGCATTTTTAAACTCAGACATTCTGAATCATCAGTGTACAAATAGTTGAACTCTTTCTTTTGAAACCAAACCTGGACTTTCTTGTTTACTCAACTCACCCTGCTGAAGAGAACTTGACACAAATTGTGAAGCGTTGAGGCCTCCATACCACAACGAGAATTTCTAAGAAAGTGCAAGTGCAAGTCAGCATAAACAGAGTATAACAAAACCTGAGGTGAAGCAGCGACAGCTGCTGAGAAAGAATAATAGCCATACACCCCAAATAAAGGCTGTCAAAGTCATTTTGTTTGCTACCTAGTACAAATATATGTACAGGGCTAAAATGTAATCCTGCATTCTACTATCCCTCAAGCCAACCCCAGTCTGGAATTTCACACACAATAGCAAATGCCATCCTAAAAAACAGAAGGAAACGACCCTTTGTTCCCATCTGGCAGAATTCACTGAATAAAACTTCATCTAGCAATGTAAGTTTGTAGAAGACAAGAACACAACTGCCAAAGAATGCAATGCAGTCAAGGGGGCTGAAAGCAAAAAAGCTTTCACTTACTAGCAATGTAGCTATCAACTTCTTTCAGTTGACTACTTTTTTTTTTTTTTTTGGGGGGGGGGGGTCATAATGTTTTTACTGCAAGTAATGTGCCTGGCTAAGCTGAAGCACAATGTATTTTCTGCTAAGCATTTGTCTCAATACAATTTTTATGTGCCCTGGTTCCACGTTTGTCTTTTAAAATAAATGGTATTTTGCTTAATATTACAGACTATTCTTTTTACAGCTAGTAACAAAATTAACAGTTAAACAGGAGTATCATGAGAAGAACCACGCAAGTTTTTGTTTGCATGTGAAAATACCACCACTGAAAATGCATACACTGTTAATGCATTCAGCAAATGTCTGAATTAATGCAATTTCAATTAAAAACCAGTTTAGTGTGGTTTAGCTAAGGCTTACTCAATGAAATTAAGCTACACTAAATAAAGAGTTTCCACACTGGAACTTACACTAGTATAAATTCCTTTTAAAAATGCAGCTCTTGTTAAAGTGATGCAACTTTCTCATGAAGATAAGCTTTAGCTGCCATAGTAACAAAGCCCCTTATTTCCAGGATGATGATACACTAGGCTATGAACAGCCTTTAAGTTGTACACTTAAAGACTGTTCTCCAGAAGACTACTCATCTTTGTTCAGAGAAATTTCCTATACAAAAGACAGTTCAACCCAACTAACTTCAACATCAC
The DNA here is from genome assembly GCA_013399115.1 of Anseranas semipalmata. Lineage (NCBI taxonomy): Eukaryota > Metazoa > Chordata > Aves > Anseriformes > Anseranatidae > Anseranas > Anseranas semipalmata. The sequence continues at coordinate 863,632 of VXAA01005101.1, forward strand.
TAAATAATAGATGGTTCATACAAGGTGTGGATCATCATCCCACACACTTCTTGTCCACTATCATGGCTGAAAAAAATGAGTACTCTTCAAAATTATTTACTTGGGGAGTAATCAAAAATAATACTAGCACACAAATAGCTATCAATGATACTCTGGTTCCCCTGTGTGAATGCACAGAAGCACGAATGCACAAGCAAATTACCATGGCTTGATATAAGAGGCTTGAACTAACACGTCTTACCTTCCATTTGCCACAGACTACGAGCATGAAGGGGGTCAGTTACAAAAGATTAGGTGACACGTGGGGACAGGATCATGTGTCTGAACCCACGCTGCATGCTAATACGGGCTTTCTGCAGTTTAACTACACCCACTACCAAATTCCATATTTTTCAGAGCCGCCTAAAGCTAAAACATGGAAAGGTGCTCCAGGAGAATCCATAGAAGGAGTTAATGCTTAAGGAGCAGAGCTATTTCTCCATGTAGGCAAGCCCTTAGTAAATAAATACTTCCTGTCCACTCGCTTGGCTGTAGCCAGCAGAGATGATTAATGCAGCTATGCATCCTGACAGGCTCTAATGCTCACTTGGTTGTAAAAGGGGAAAAATCATGGCCAAAGAAGGCTGATGGTGAGGGCTGGAATTTTCTTTCGGATGATAAAATAGATGCCACTTTGATTCTGCAACTCTTTCTACTAAAACTGAGAGGTGGAAGACATCTTAGAAAATGCTCAGAAATGTAAATGAGAAGAGTAGCTCTTCCTCCAAAAGCAATCTTTTGATCATCATCTTCCTTTCTGTTCTAAAAGCTAAGGAGCTTGGTTAACAGCTGAACTGATGCACTAGTAAGTAAAGTATAATAAATAAGGTATGGTGACATAAATAAATAAATGATTTTTCATGGTATATTACCAGGAAATGTAGTTCCACATAAGGTCAGTTTCACACTAAACAAGAAGAAAAAGGTACACATTTCCCAGGTCAAAGAATTAGGAACGTATGGAAAAGAGCTAAGTCATGAACAAATGTAAATTCATTTCAGATTATGTAAGATATAGGGTAAAATAAAGAGTGCATGCTGCCTTTTTGCAGATGTAACATGAGATTTCCAATTGCTGTTTTTTCTTCCTTTCTCTGAGTTACACGTAACTTACAGTATCTTTAAAGTACAAATTGTGATTCTGCTGCTAGCAGCACGACTTAAACCTCAGATGTTTGTAAAAACTATTCCTCCACCAGGCTGCATTTTTATTGACAAAAGGCAGCTGAATCAATTTTTGTTGCTCCTTAACAAAAACGAAGACTGTCTGAACTTGTTTCTTCTAAGCTATTCTCTTTGGCCTCTCCCTTTCCATAAATAAAAGCACAGCTACACAACTTCTAAAACTGTTCAGATATTGAATTATTTGAAAGTCAGAGTATTAAGCAAGTGTGAGCACTTTGCTCCAGAAGTCAGGCCATGAGCAACACTAGCCCAGTGGAGACTTTCTCTTGTCAACAGTCATCTCGGGGAAAGTCCATACTATATAAAGAAAACAAGTGCCATTCTGAACCAGCTAAGATTCCCAAACTGAAGCTACTTCAAGCCCAAAATGTCTGCTGAAATATGCTCAGAACTGACAGAGTTAAAATACATTGATCTGTAATGCAGGTAAGATGAGCCAAAGATAAACAGTGCCAAAGCTTACAGGCTTTTACAGCTTTAATCAAAAGAAACTTTAAGGCAGGGAGAGGATCAAATTGTAAAATCTGAGCTTTAGATCCTGCTTCTGAAATTCAAGGCGAATGTCAGAAATAATGGAACTGAAAGTTTCATATAATGCTCCCCCCAGCTATGGGACAGTTCATCAAAACAAGATCAACAGAAAGAATAATATATTGTACAACTGGACGCCTTTCCCCAAATTCTCAACTCACTTGTTTTCTTCTCTATTTTTTCCTATGTTAGGCACACATCTGGCTTAAAAGTATACTCTGAAGTATACTAACAGAATATGTTCTGTCCTTCATACACAGTACCCTAACTCACTAATTATCCACATTTCAGTTAAGCTTGCCTCTCATCCTGCCCCAAACCAAGTCTATCATCACTCCTTAGTGAAGCCTTAATCCCTATCCATTTCAAAGACCCATTTTGATTTTTTTTCCATTGACATTTTGATATTTTTTTAGAACCTCAAAAGCAAGTAATTTATTTTGTTTGCACGTACTTACTTCAGATTGCCCTCAATTTTCCCCCCAAAATGTTCATGTCTGGACAAGGCTGAAGCTTGCCTTAAGGACAATTTACAGGCATGTAAGAACAACAGTTTTCAAGAAAACTGATGTAGAGTGCTAAGTAACAGGATTCATAAGTAAACAAATCCTTAAGTGGAAAACAGCTGAGTAGAATAACGATCCTTTTCTTTTTATCTTTGTTGCAAAAGTTGATAAATTAAAAGTGGAAAAATGACAAAAAGAAAGTTTTGAAAAACACAGACTTTATAAAGAGAAACTTAAAAGCCAAGAAATTATTTGAAGAAATAAAGATCTACCATAGAAACTGGTAGGTGATGAACATATGTTGAAACTCAGATAATGCCAGTTTCTCAGCAAACCCAGATATCAGCTGACATCAAGAAAACTTTGTCCTACTATCAAAAGTTAGCATTTCCTTCCTACAAGTTGTTTAAAAGAGACAGAGTGAGGGCAGGAGGAATATATCCCTTCATTTTCTAACCAGCTCTTGGTGTGGCTGATGGTATGGGGGATGTTGGTAAATTGGCTTTTCTGCTGTAGAATTTTCCCCTCGATACGGTACATGCTGTCTCAGATTGCAATCCTGAATTTGTTAAGCAGTTTCAAAGATTTTGGTGGGAGTACTAGCACGATCTCTTTTGATATGTTTTCTACTACCTATGACTTTCAGATGCTTCCAACTCATATTTCTCATCTTCTCTTACCTGAAGCCAACTTATAAGATATGTCTTTATTTTTTTAATGTAGAGAATTCTTCTCAAGGCTCTTCCAGGACCAGTTGTGGGTGAACTAAATTATGCACTTTTTTGTTACAGAAAATCCATTTCACTTCATCATGAGTCTTGCATTTTATATCTGCTCTGCATTACTTCCACAAGAAACTTATTACTTTGACCAATGGTTTGCTGTTATATTCATATGCAAGTCCACAGTGTACGCTAGCGCTAGAGGCCAGAGAGACAAGAGCGCTCTGCAGCTCTGCAGGATTATGATACTTCTCACTTGCAAAATTATGTTCTGCCTCTCCTCTGGCAGGTGTACCTGAAACCTATTTCTTCAAGCACTGATGATGATGGCGATGATACAGAGCAGATTACAAAGGTCCTTCAGGGAGGAAATTACTTCCTGAACAGTGAAAAGCTCTTCCTGCGATATCATTATGTAGGACTGAGGTTTATTAAAGGCAACAGGACCATACTGATCTCTTCTCAGCCACTTCCTTCAGGCACAGAAACACAGAATTAATAATTTTGTCAGCAGAAGTAGGGCTTCATTTTCAGATTATGTCAGTTATTCCTCTTCCAACATCTGGCTGGTCTGTGTCTTTACTCCTTTAACCTCAATGCAGATGAATGGGGCACAACTCTGACACAGAGACTTAAGCCTACAGGAGGAGAGAAATGGAGGAAAGTGCCGGAAAGGACTGAACAGCAAGCCATCACTGTGGCTACCAACCAAAGTTAAAGCCCAGCAAAATTAACTAATTCCACCATCAATCTAACATAAATTTCAGAAAATATAATTCATGAAATATAACTCCTCTTCTGATTTGTGTGAAAATCTTTTCTGCATAACACAAAGAAAAAATTGCAAGAGTATTGTAACGTTATAGTGTTATAATGCAGGGCAAGTCTTCCGATCAATATCTTATTTTGTCATGTGGTCACATGGGCAGAACATAGGGCTGTGCTGCTGAAGCACCTTCCCATAACTGCTCTACTTGTGACGCCTGATGCTGAAAAAAGCATTTAACTCCCGGCTACTTCACCAAGCACTAGAAATCACCTGACGCGCAGCCTGACACTTCATGACCTTCTTCAGCTACTCCCTGTCCTACAGCACCGAGCCCAAAGTGGAAATGGAAGGTTAATTTGTTCATGGCTGAGTTTTTGAAGCTGGATTACCAGATTGCTTTATTTCAGACAGTTACTCCTTAGGAAAGTGGTTATTTTCTTGCTGGGATGTAACTTTTATTCTTACATAAATCAAATCTGTTAATAAAGAAAACCAAGTATAAATTTGGGCAGACTTCATAATACTAGTGATTTCCTTATAGACTTACGTACATGTTTCTTTTTGATATGCTTGCCTGCTAAGATTAATTCTAAAGTAGTTTAGAAGTAGGGGCTGAGCACACTCTATTTCTTTTGTTGCCCATTTCATAAAGGTTTAAATTAATTGTTCATTTCACTTTCTTGAGTATGACATGACCTAAAGTGAGACTATGAGAGCTTCTTGTACTCTTAGGAGCTAAGTTTAATTGTTTTCTGTGATAATGAGACCCCGGCAGGAGCGCATCATCTAAGTGACCAGTGCCTTTTTCTATCATATACCAGGAAATCTGACAAGTTTTTCAATTTTTTCACCTCCACTAACAGAAACAGAGCGTATCTCTTTAAGTGATGACATATACTGAAGGAAGAAAATAGAGAAACCTGAAGTGGTCATTTTAAAGTGAAGAAGGACTTGTAGTAATGTATTTAGCTGTTTCAGGTCTATTCTTTCCACGCTGAGAGGTTCTGTCTTTGACCACCTTCTTTCCGTTTAAGATTATCTGCTATTCTATTTTAAGACATGAGATTTCCTACCAAAACTGATTGTGGGTTTAAAATCTTCACCAAGCTCCACCAGCAGAAAAAACTCCTTTTGGGGCAGACTTTTCAGGCAGCTTTTGTCTGAGGCTGCTATCACCACAGCGGTCACCCTCAGTTCATAGCACCCATTTAAACTGACCACAAGAAACTTTACCGTGAGTCTAGCAGCATGCCTGTTAAAAGGGACACTGTCCTGTCGTCTTTAGAGTTCATGCTATTTCTGCAGCCTTTGGGCGTAACTGTTTCAGAGTGCTAAAGAAGCCACTGACATTCATGTCAGTCTCTGGATTGCAGCTTCTGAGTTTATGACAGATGGGAAACCAACAGAGGAGTTAAAATCCTGTGAATCCACACACAGCTTATAGCCAGTAGCCATCTGGCTGGGGATCTACATAATACCACGAGAGGATGACAAAAAAAAGAAAAAAAAAAAAGAGGCAGTTACATTTGCACTTCCATTTCTCTTCCCCTCCTTTGTGCTTCCTGTTTTGAATAGATTTAATGACTGCATTACGAACGGTCTTTCAACTATTTCATATAGGCGAAACAACTAAAATACTTTCTCACTGGCACTTTCCACACAGAAAAATAAATTCAGTATTAGGCAAAAAGTCCACCACATGACAACATAAAATGTTTGTCTATTCTAGGTAACAGCCAAACAGACAGCATTTAACAAAAGCACAAGCATTTGAGGAAAGAGCACCAGAATGGAAAGCACCAAGAAACCTTATTCAGCAGCACTGCCAGTTGCTCTATAAAAATAATTCAAGGCAGAAGTTGTAATGCAGGGCCCCTGAAGTATAATTACTTAGGAAAAAATGTGGCCAACAAAAGTGACCTAACCTGTTCAGAGAAGAAAGCCGTGATTTATCCCCAAACATGCTGGGAAGGCTGAAAATCTGGTTTTCAAATGTAAAAGCATAAACTTCACTAAAACTCGCTTTTGCATAGCAGTATCTCCTTCTAGCTAAAGACAGGAAATACTGAAATACACAAAGCTTGAAAGAAAAGAAAAAAACTATTTTCTCCCCTCAACCTGCTGCAATGCTCGGAGAGGTGTTTTAACCCACAACGGTGTGTTTGCTGGGGTTTCAGTTTTCTGAAAAGAGCAGCTTTCTGTAGTGAAGAAAGAGGAGAGCTGCTAGACCAAGAATTCTTTTCCCTGTGTTCTGTGTTGCAAAAGCGAGCGCATATTAAGCAACGCAAGAACAGGAAATAACGCTGACAAACAAACTGATATTCTTTCCATAGCTTGATCACTCCAAGGAGGACATTTGAAACTTCATCTCCCCAAATCAAGAAATGTTTATTCTACTTTTGGCAAGGCTGCTGAATGCTTGTGTATTCCTCCTCCTAGTCCAAACGTTTTATGATCCTTATAGTGAAGCAAGATAGTCACACTAGAATAGAAAAGAACACTGAGTTGAAATTTTTTTTTTAATAAAGCTCTCTCCCTAGAAAAATCTGATTTTATTGGTAGCAAAATGATTTGTGGAAATACACCAGTCCTATCTGACATGTACATGGGAATCTCTCTTACATCTCTTCACCTGACCTAGAGTCTCCGACACCACAGGTGTAGATGTAGAAGCACAGCTATATAGCCAGTGTCCATCTGTCTCTCATCCTTTAGCAAATCCGTTATTTTGTTAATGTAGCCTCCAACATGAGAGAGAGGTTGGGAAAAAAAAAACTGATTAAATGCAGACATCTATTTCTGAGCTAATCACTCCACGTTCCCTTCACACTTGACGTGATCTACTCAGTGCAACAATTCATCTTGTTGTGGAGCAGACATCGCAAAATAGGTCAGATGAATTAAGCCCTAAAATTAACCATTTCTCTCCATGGAAGATAAATTGAGAGTAGGATATCCGGTTCATACATTTGGAGTTAAATCACACGCACTCCACTCAGAAAGGCCGTCCTTTTTCACCAGTGATTATGCTTACCTAGGTTAAAGTACTGCTTGAAACTGAATTTCTTCCATCTCTGCTGAGGACTCTAGCCACATTATTATTTCTTTCATCTATATGTTTTCAGTTTCCATATGGACATCTTTGAATAACTGAAGATGTCTTATTTACCCCATCTGTTTAAAGTCAAGAAATGCAGTTGTGTTTTCCATTGAGAAAGGCTTAAATAACTGCATATTTTTCTTGAGAAATAAAAAATAAACAGAGAAATTTCAATTATAACCCTAGCAATATTGTTACAATTCCAGTAAAATGGCAATTGATTAATGGCAATGTCTGATATGTATTCTAATTTTCAATTTGAATAATGTATATTTTGACTTAATTATTTCTTGACAGATTGAGTTTTTAATTAAGAAAAAATTGCAGTGTAAGAATTTTTTTTCATTTTTCTTGCAAGAAGTGTAATTTTATAAATGGAGCTATCTAGCCAGGCAAAATGAAACTGCGAAAGCGTAACTGTACAATTTGCTTCAGTGTTTTAAGATAATACCTTGATCAAGTAAAAACTGAACTAAGAAAGAAAATGAATATCCGTACTGACTTTAGGAGGCTAGCCTTCACTAACTTTATCTCCTAGGTCACAAGGCTGTTGATTTCAGCTCAATAGCCCCCATGCTTAAAATAAAAGTACAAATTTTTCATCCCTTTTTATATGTTTTTGGACTTTGACCTAAATACTGCATCACTGCTGGAAGTGCAATCTCACCCTCCTGACTTTCTCAGCATGCAGCTAATCAAATTTATTCAGTTAGTCCGAGTTTGATTTCTATATGCACTTCCTGTGACCACTTCCAAACAGTTTAAGAAGTACAATAAAAAGAAGCTGCAAACATGTAAGTAATGGAAATTTTTAATATTGATGTCTTTGTCTTTATCAATTTGTAATAAATGCCTCCCATTATTCGCAAGGGTTCCCTCAGCTTGACCTTGACTTTTATGGAGCTCACAGAAAGTTATAAAATGGAATGTAAAATAAATAAGAAAAATGTTGAAACCACAGGTCCAAGCTCCCTTCCAGCAGAAGCTGTGTGTGAAGCTCTGTGACGTGGGCGAGCGAGCAGCCCTCCAAGGAGTGACCTGCCCCATGCAGGCACCCTGGTTCCTTCAAGGACTCCTCTTAAGAGGAGGTGCTGGAGAAGCAGTTCACATCATTTAGGATCAATCTAACACTATAATTCAAACCTTCAGCCTTGGAGGCTGCCTTTGTCTCTTTCTGTGATTTATTTAGAGGAAACAGCATGCTGTTCTACCTGTTAAAACATGTTGCTTTCCCAACATGCTAAATAAAAAGAAACCATCTAAATTCCTACCTATAGGTTTTACTTGCAAATGATGAGCTCAAATTTGATACAACCCTGTATATACTCATCTTGTATTTTGAAGAAAATATTTTAACTTCAGTAGTTGCTATTCAGAGCAAACTTCAGAAATAAAAAAAATTAAGCAAAAATCAGATATAAAATATACTTCCGTTTTTATTTCAAAAGAAATTGTCTACTTCCGTACATTCAGTTCTTATCTGACTACTGCTCAGAAATTGAAGGGTCTTTTTTACATCAACTACAACTGATTCACAAAATACAGAATTGAATTAAATCCCAAAGTAGCATGTAAAAACAGTTCAAGTTCACTTCGATTTGATGGTGGATCAGGCAATGTTGTGCTTTTGCAGCTAGCAGCACCACCACATTCCTGGGTTCTTTTGTTTCAGACCATGCTGGTGTCACTCAACAGCGCAGCCAAGAAAAGCAGGGCAACGCTCTGTGGAAGCGTTTGATACGATATGATGAAATACTGAAGACTGTATCCTCTCCCTAACGATTGCTAGTAGCAATGCTTCAAAGAAATTGGACACTACAAATACCCACAATGAACCTTGCTAATTGCAGAAGGCTTTGCAGGTGACAGAGAGAAACGAGGGCTTTCCAGATGCTCACAGGTAATGTGCTTCTGTCTTAAATCATGAGATTTGATTACCCGTCTCTAAGCATGCTTTGCTGCCACTGTTATTAGCCTTTATATTATGAAGCCCTTTGTGAAAATTGAACCACTATATTTAACTGTATGACCTCCACGGTGAAGTCTACAGGCCAAATGCATGCTGTCTGAAAACAATATTTATACCTTATAAAATTACAAGCTACTCTTAAATATCTGATTTCTTGATACTGTTTTATGACGCTGGAAAAGAAGGAGAACAACACAACTTGATCATTTCACCTCATATTTCATATTACTATGTATTTCAAAACAGTATTTTTTATTTATTTAATTTTTTACTATTTCATTTCCAAAATGAAAAGAGAAATACATCTTCTTCCCTCCCGCCCCATCATATCACAGACAGGACCTGTTACTCCTCTCTATACTATTTAGTAGCCCTACATTTTATACAACTTCACATTTTTTAAAGTTTAGATTTTATAGGCCTAAACCATTAGCTCTTTGTCTCTTCTTCAGTTTTTGGGCTGTCCCTTACGCTTGCCAGCTGCAGACAACTTCCTGATACACCACTTTAATCCAAACCCTGCCACTAGGACTGCACAGGAATGAAAAGCAGTTCCAGAGATCCTTTTCCCTTCAGCTATTCCCTTAAAGAGTTATGGATTTTTCCTTACTCTTTGAAGACATCTGTGTGAAATTACCCACACAACAGTAATCCTAACAAAAACCAAGGTTTATTAAAACAAAGAGAAACTGGAATTAAAACAAAATAAATTGTTTGCTTAACATAGATGAATTCACAATTCTCATAAGTTAAATTAGATAAGGCATAAACCAGATAAGCTTAACTTCAGATAAAAAAAAAAAAAAAAGAAGAAGAAGAAGAAAAATGAACAGTGTAGTTTATCCTTTGAAATTAAATATCTTTTCTGGCCACACCAGTCAGCCTGTCACTGCTGCTTGCTGCTTGGAGACCAACAATTCCCCCTTTTGTCTCACACAGATATGCCTAATAAACCCCGTTTCAGGTTTCCTAAACACTTCTCCAAAGACAAAAAATGGGCTTTGGTAAACAGTTACAGTCTCCATCTCTGAGGAGTTACACCACTGAGGAAACGAAAAACCTTAATTATGATTTATAGCTGCCTTTCCAAGGTTTATGACCCAGCTCAAATATTACCTTTTGCTAACCATCTTGGCTGTCTGTATCTAGTTTTTGGCTAGACCCATGTGCAAGCCTCACCTAAAGCAGTTCCTTTTCTCTTCCACTTGTCACAAGCTATGAATTACAGACGAGGGCTAAGGCTCTCTGTTACAATCAGCTACGACTCGAAACAAGTCCAATGGACCTTTAAAAAAAAAATCAGTCTTGGCTGATGTCTCAAATGACAGATTGTTCTTTCTTCCTGCCTTTATAGGTTTTAGGACTCATATATACACAGTTTTTGCTTCAGTACGCTGTGTCATTTAGCGGGTGGTATTTCCCCGATATGAGGAGAGTACTGCTCTAGGAAAGTTGTAACAAAAACTGACCTGTAATAGAAACTTTCACCAGTTTGGAAGTATAATGACAATAGCAAGCTTGTTCCTTCTTGTATGCAAGCATGGATGCAGGCATGCTAGCGAAAAACAAACAAACAAAAGGCTTAGATAAGCAGAGCTTCTTTCTGTAGAGCAAATAAAACAGAGATGAACTGAAACAGTCCCGCTGAACAGCCTCCCCACAGGGACATACACCAGTACAGGTGTGCTGGAAGGAGGAGGAGAGTGGTGATAACTGATCACACCGCGCAGTTAACTTGCTGTAACTCTTCTACACCACGCTTAGCCCTTTATTCTTCAGCCTCTCCAATGAGTTTGAAAGCAGAGGAAAAAAATAAACCCAGACAAGAAACCCTGAAGGCATGAAAGTAATGGAGCTATTATTTCAGATCTACTTAACGTTATCCATATAGGCTTGTCTGATGTGATACAATCCAGTGCTAAGCCAGGATTACAGTAAGCAGGTAAGAAAAAGAAACAGCCATAACTCAAAAGCACATTCCCGTAGGAGAGAGTTAGATTGTGACTCTCAGAGCAGGAACTATGTCACTTGTCATTTTTTGCTACAACGGGATGCTTGGAAGAAACACTTCAGCAACAGGAATTCAGGGTGCGGCTGCACTCAGGTTCCCTAAAGCCAAAAGCAAATGAACTGTGATCCAAAATCTGTTCAATAGAATGTTACAGTCATTTAGAGATCTTTTTGTTTGTTGTTTGTTTGGTTTTGATGATGAAGTCATACATGGGACAGTCTTTCCAAGCTCTACATCAAGTTAATTTCATTCATTACAACAGCACACAGAGTTACTCAAACATTCAATTAAAATAATCTTGCAGAACTGCGTTTAAATTGTATCATCACTCTGACAAACTCCAAAGCAAAACATAAAATAAAGGTCAAACTGTAGAGAACACTATAGAGCAAGTTAATACCCATGAAAAACGAGCACAAGAAAAACAAAACTATTCCCCAGTGAATAATGGTAGCAGAGGATGTGAGAAGGGATGTTATTCCTCTCCTTTATTGCTGCTCATCTAACAGAAGAAAAGCCAGAGAAGAGGAACTTCAACATTTGTATTGGGGAAAGAAAAGACAACTCCAGCTTAACGTGTAACAAGGAAAGAAAGAGTTAGAAAAGGAGGTGCATGATCAAAACAGGCCCTCGCTGTTTGCACACCTCCTCTCAAGCCATAGTACACAAGAACATAGCTATAAGTGATTTTACTTTTTTTTTAGTTTGTTCAACAGTTTCTTAAGAGAAAATCATTTTGTAATTGACTTAAGGCAAGGATTACTTCTTAAAAACAACCAGAAAAAAATCTTAATGCTTTAGTAATCTCTCTCTTAATCCTCTCTGTACATATCATTGGAAAAGACTTCAAAAACTGATTAATCCAAAGATAATTATACTCAACTGTTCTCCAAAGAGGAATAGAAATGTATTGGAACTCAGCTAATATACAATGTTTTCCTTAACGGAATAAATTAGTTAAAGATTCTTTCAAAATTATTTCAGATGCACATATTGATAATATCAATAAAAGTTAATGAAACTGGCCTAAAGATCTCTAGCAGATTCCTTTCAAAAGAAAGGTTTTCTTAATTCTATAGAGTTTCTGCACACATTTGAGATGAGTCCAAGATTCTACCAATGCATTCAATTATTTTTAAAGGTATAAAATGTTTAGATAGCATGCCTCTACCTGTGAGGAGAGGGGAACAGCCCTCATTGTTTTTACAGGGAAAAAATGTAATATATTAGCCATAAATTATCATGATACTTTGAGAAGTATCCACGAAAAATCAAATTTGACACAAGATTTTAATTATTCAGAAATATATTAATTTTAGTGTCTGACCTTCTGGCTACCACTGCAGCAGAATACAATTAACACTCCTCTGAGGCTCCCACAATGTATATTCAAGTAGTTTTTTTATGACTAAGTGCTACATGAAATGATACAAGGGAATCCTTTGAAGTACTGTAGAGTAACACTGGAAAACAGTATCTGTGGTATTTGCACACAAATATTCTGCATACACAGTGTTGAGCTAAACAGCACCAGGATAAATTTCCTCTACAGGTGGTAAATTTGGACAAACATTATTGTCCCTACATGACAGAATAGCACAAGTCTGTTAACAAGGTAATGTTTTATAATCAAGGCTTGTCTTCACTGAAGACAGAATATTTTAAAAACTCATTACAACACTTGTGTCAGACAGGTAGATACAGTTTTGACAGTTATTCACTATTAGAGGTGGATCCTGGTGCAGTAGCAGTTGGGGCCACATTTCAGGGGTATGTAGGTATGTACCAATGCTGCTAAATACGCTGAGATTTAAAAATAAATAAATAAATAAATAAATTCAATAACTGAATTACCTGATTGCCAAATACCCAACACAAAATGACTAACGATTGTGTATGTGCATCTACATTCTGTGCAAGCAGTCATGGACTGCTGTAGGACAGCCAACAACCTCAAAACAAGTATTTGTAGAGCTTCTGGCTTAGCATTTACAATCATTTACGTGACTTAAAACAGGACCCTGCAAGATTTGGGTTCTAAAGGTGTGATTTTTCCCATTCCTTCTTTTGCTTCAAAGACTGCAAGGAACATATTTTTCTCATGAAGGAGCATACACGCAGCCTAAAGCCGCTATGTGGACAATGTAAGCCCCACAGTTTCTTCTGGGTGCACAAAGGCACCTGCCAACTGGGGCATCTAGTGCTGAAAACGTATGGAGGGGTTCACCCAAATTCACTAGGGCACTTTACAACACAGTTTACCCAGGATTTGGACGACCCTCAGCAGCACCCTATTGCAAGGAGATGTTCCCCACCAGTGCTGGATGGACAGCCCAGGCTAGGGAGAGCTCAGCTGCCCCACTGGAGTGCTTCCACTTGTCTGAAGAACTAAATATTTCTTCTAACATGATTCAAATCCTCAAGTCCTAGATGGCTGCACTCTCCCTAAAGTTAGAAACCCGTTGTGTGTGTGCCTCATTTATTCACTTAATGCAAAAGGTCAAGAAGATAGGTAAGAGAAACTAACTCCCCAGTACATTATAGAAACTGCTTTGTAAATACGTTCATCACTGTGGTATTTTGTCCATTGGTTTCACAGAATCA
>VXAA01005101.1:877167-902688 GCA_013399115.1 Anseranas semipalmata
CACGTGGGAGAAGAGACCAATCACCACCTCGCTGCAGCCTCCTTTAAGGTACCTGTAGAGAGTGATAGGTCGCCCCTGAGCCTCCTCTTCTCCAGGCTGAACAGCCCCAGCTCCCTCAGCCGCTCCTCATAAGACTTGTTCTCCAGACCCCTCACCAGTTTCGTTGCCCTTCTTTGGACACGCTCCAGCACCTCAATGTCCTTCCTGTAGTGAGGGGCCCAAAACTGAACACGGGACTCGAGGTGCAGCCTCACCAGAGCCGAGTACAGGGGGACAATCACTGCCCTAGTCCTGCTGGCCACACTGTTCCTGATACAAGCCAGGATGCTGTTGGCCTTCTTGGCCACCTGAGCACACTGCTGGCTCATATTCAGCCGACTATCAACCAATACTCCCACTGGTTTGCATCCTACTGGTTTGCATCTGGCATTTCATTTTTCCTCATGCCTGAGTAAGAAAGTATTAAAATTAAGCGTTTAATTTTATTTTTACCAAACAAATAAAATTCTTATAAAAACCAGATATTTGTGAAAAATATATACATTTCAATTTTCACAAAAGAATCTGGAGGAGGGAGATTAGATGCTACATATTCTTAATAAATTATGCCTCCAGTGACCTTCAGTTCTTATGACAACTGGCACCACTCATTTTTTTAATTACTAACACAAAGCTCTGGATTAGTTAAAGAGCTTATCCACTAGCACTTGGATGTCTACTTCAAATATGTTGTTAAAGGCAAAAACGCAAGTGGCCTTCATTCATAACATTTTAAATGCAAAAAGTGACAATTCTCATGACTGCACTGTAAGAAAGCAGTGCACCTAGTGCAGAGGGCTGTTGTTACGAGTTGCACCTGGACCAAAGCTGGCATGCCCAAACCACTTTGAGAGGGAAACAGATGGTTGTGAGCTGCCCACCACCATGCTAAAGCATAAAGACAAACGGGAAAAGAAAAGCTCTTATTCTGGCGAAGGAAAGGTTTCACAATGACACGGCATGACATGGAGAGTGCTCCTCAGGTAGGTTCCCATGGGACAGGGAGTGCCAAATGCTTTCTTTGGAGACAGCATGGCATGACTGTCCTCAAGAAGCAGATGATGATGCAGACGGTAACAGGAGCTGCAGATAGATAGAAACTGGCAGAAGAAATATTCTACAGGATGACTCAGTACAAGCTAATTCCAAGAGAAAATGTTACCTTCTACTGCTGCATCAGGCAGCTTGTATCCATAAGCCAATTCCAACACAAAATCCACAATTCAAACCATAATTGGATGTATCTGGCCAGTGCACTTTGTACTGGACTTGTCCTAGGATGCAGAGCTAACTCTGAGTTACAAAGCGTTATCCAAACCCCAGAGAAATATTTAATTTCCAAAGTTCATAGATGACCTTTCAAGAAGAGATACTATGACCTGATGACTGAGAAAATTGGTTTCTCTAGCATAGTTCCTAGTACCCCAAAGAAGCAGGATTTTGTTAGATCATTTGAAGAACTTTGTAACACTGGATACACATCCTGCCCACAATTTAAAGCAGAGGGACTTAAGGCTTTGAAAGGTTAAATGGCCTGCCTGAGATCAGTGTGTGTGTAAATAGCAGAGAGAAATCTCCAAGCGCAACCTCTCCTCCTGTTCTTCCCTTTCTCCACTGTAGTGGATCAGATACAATTCCACACCAGAGCTTTATCCCAATTGTAGTAACAGAAAGTATTTTAAAAGACTGCATATGGGAAAAAAAGATACATACATAAAAAATTCTCAATTAATTCTAAATAATTTGATTTTAAGAAAAGTAGAGTTTCAGTTCAATTCTCAACACCAGTTATAGTCTTCTAAAAATTCAGAAACTCATTTCAAAATAACAAAGATGCACAAGCACTAATTTTGGTACAGCAGCAAATCAGGTGGATGGATATCTCAAAAAAAGGCATTAGAAGTTTCACATTTCATCACTGTCAACAGCCTTCAAGTTTCAATCATGATAACAGTCAATTGCTTCTCTGAATAAGCATGTTCTGCAAGGGAGACACCAGACCACGTGGCTGGATAAGCAGGCAGGTGAGATGGTGGAGGAATACATAACATCAAACATCCATTTACCACAGGTACCACCCTGGGCGCTTGCAGTAATGTTTATGCAGATCAGAAAAAAGATCAAAAAGAAAGCTATGAAAGTAGTTTGCTTCTATTATTTGTCAGAAGATTTTGGCTCTGTAAATATAAATCAAATACAAGTGTTCAGCACTGTCAAGGAAATAAATTATATATGATACCTATACATTAATATATTCCAGTAAACCAGGCTAAGGAACAAATCTAGCCATAATTCTGCCAAAAATTGCACAGAACCACATGATTAAATTTCTATAGTATGTGAAGAACAAAACAAGTTTAAGGAATACAGTTCTTCAAATCATATCAAAAGCAAAATCACTGCAAACTCCTAAAGCAACGTTACTAATTTATCATTGTTACAGATTAAGAACATAGCCACATCACATAAAATGCTTCTTCCTCACATAATATCTTTGAATTGCTCAATCTGAAAAAAGTATCCTAAAAAAAAAAAAAAAAAGTATCCATCTAACAAAGAGATGTCGCACTTCTATAGCAAAGGTTGTAGTAGATGTTGAAACCAGAAATATGACATGAAGGATTATATGTATTTTGCATTGGACTTATTTATATGATGAACACAAGTGTACAGAAAATTGAGAAACTTGATTTTATTCTCTCGAAGGGAAAAAATCTGCCTGGTATCAGGTATCTAACTGGAAGACTCGTGGATTTTTTAGTAACCCTGAAAGGGACCGAAGCAGACAGTAACAGCTAAAATATAACTCATATAATGAAATGTTTTCCTAATAAGATCATGATGCTACAAGGTGCAGATCTACTTTAATTATAAATAGGGTAAAGACATAAAGAACCTTCCACAACAGCAACATTATTACTATGAAAATTGCAAATGAAATTCAGGTTTACCTTTCCTAGATCTCATACTACAGAGGAGTAGTGGACCTTAATATTTTTTCTCTTGTAATTAAAAAATGTCAGATATCACTTCTACTCAATTAGGTATTTTTCTGGAAATCTTTATTTTCAACAAAAAGAAAAAAAAAGACAAAAGGGAAGATGAGGGGTGCTTAATTTCCTTTAGATAATCCTTTCAACAGACACAATTTCTGTACCCTTTATTATTTGTACCCTTATTACACCTCTAACGTCCATGAACTGCTCACTGCTATTCTACTTTGCCATAGTTTCTGTGTTCTTCTTTGGTGACTTCAGTTATTGCAATCATTTTCCCACACCAAGAAGCCCTTCAGTTGTCCAGTTGATTTACTGTTAATTTTCATGGATTATAGGCCACCTCCCTGACATCCTCCCCGTTCCTCATTATATCTTGTTTCCTGCAATCGTGGGAAAGGGACACAGGGCGTTTCATCTGTGTTCTGCCTGATGTTCTTGGTGGTCTTCACTTCCTCTTGTTTTCATGTTTAGCAGCTTTGATGCACAGGGGGTAGAGCTATAGTAAAGGGTAAGAAAAGTCATTCCTGAGAAAGCAGCAACTTAAGCTCCATTTGCCATCAGCTGAAGGAGGCCAAAGATTTTCTAAAAAGCAGTATCAATGAATAAATTAAAAATATATTTTTTAATCATCCAAAAACTGCTATGGAGGTTTTAGTGCATATAGTCAACATGAAAATGTTAATTACAAGGAATGAAAAATAAACCGACTGGTGTTTGTTATTTGCCACAGTTAGCAGCCAGAAAACAGAAAGCAACAGAAATACATATTAGAAAGTAAATTTGATTATTTAAAACTGTTATTACTTCTTTTTACCTAGAGTGTTTTAGCTGCTGTTTCATGTGAGCTGCATGAGGGGATATGAAGAGTAATTATATTGTCTCCATTTATTCAAAATTTTTTTAAATCACTATTTTTAGTAATTTACATGCTTAGTCAAAAAAAGTTGTTTTCTTTTTTTTCACCCCCTCTATCTACTTCTTGTTATTGTTTTTCTTCAGAAAAGGAAGAGTCTTGTGTAAAATCCATGCTACTCTTTTTTGAGAAAGAATTAAAAAAGACTGTCTGACCTGATAAGCACTCTGGAAGATCCGCTAAAAGTCTAAGAAATAGAAAAGCTGAGCTTCAGGAAGATTGCACGGACTATTTTGGTACTAAGCCTCCTGTCTCTCGTGCCAGTCCTATCTGTTTTAAGCACAAATGACAATGCATGGCTAGTTGCCGACAGTCAGCTTCAACAGTGTAGCAAATAAATTTGTTTAAGAGGGTCTGTCCAGCAGGTATGTCTAAGTTCAGTTCTTGGCAATGCTACAGACTTACTGTGACACAAGGAAAGTGTCTCACCCTCAGCTAAAAAAAGTTATCAAAGATAAATTTTTTTAGCAGTTCATAAGTTGTCTTCATTTTTGTAAGACTGGGAAAAAAAACACATTCTGACAATAGTACTCTCTACTCATTCTTGAAAGTTGAGTATTCAGATTCTGTGAGTGAAAACTGACGAAGGCATTCCTGTTTAATATCACTTCCTATTTAATATCACTCAAGAAAGAAATACAAGAGGGTGTTTCCAAAATGTGGGTCTATGGTACAAGCACCCTCTGGGCTGACATTCGAAACCTGACAACTGACCTGTGAGAACAGCAATATTCAGTTCTCTAAAAAGCTATTAGGACAGTTCCAGATTTTTTTTGCAGTGAATGCCTCAGCTCATGATGACAACAGAACTTCTGATGTCATGGCAAAAAGTAAAGAATGGACTGTATGCAATTGAAGACCGAAATATGTTTCAGTCTCCTCAGAGAAGAGATGATGTATATGTTCACTCTGAAGAAATTGTAGTAGATTACTGGTAAGAGAATTGCCAGGAAGATTTTTTGTCTCTTTTTAGGCATATTTCTCTCTTGAGGTAGATGATGCTACTTCTTGTGACATTCTTTCTCAAGTTATTAGCAGTTTCTCAACTGCAAAATAACATTAATCTAGTAAAATTTGCTACCTTTAATGTAATACATTCTTACAAACTAATCAAAAAGTCATAGCAGCAAGCGTTTTTCACATTTTCTATGGCTTAAGCACAATTTCATTTCTTGCTGCTACAGGGGTACCATCAACTTGAAGTTCCAACCACACTCATAGAGCCATTAAACAATTTAGCATAATAAATCTGCTTGCCTTTTGCTTTTGCACTTGCATTCATTTTTATCAAAACCACATTCTTTCCATATATCGCACCCCAAAAATAGCATGCATTAATTCTTACTCGAATTTTCTATTCTCCTAGTGCTAAAAGTATCGGTATTTTATATTCAGCTGCTTCTGGCCTTAGAAACAAACCTGTCCCCAAAATAAAATGGAAGCGTTTGCCTTAGCAGTCTGTGCAACTTTCCCCTACTAATTTATACTCCAAATGCCTCGTGACGTAGTGAAGTGCTGATACTGCTGTTTACAGGGAGGAAATCATGCCATAGAGAACCATATTCAAAATCTGCTACAAGCATGTAAGTGAGATGGCATGAATGGTAAATAATTTCAGAAAACCTAATGAGCTATTCTCACACTCACGATTCAGAGCTGCCGAAGCCTTGCTTCTTAATGCAGTGGTGGCAAGTGCTCAGCTTCTGAACCATTCCTGCCTCAAAGGACTTCAGGTGTGGCTCCACGAGGATGCCAGTCACGTAACTGGCAGCAGGGCCATGCTGATGCAGCGGTGGCTGAATACATTCAAATTGTTGGATTTGGAAGAAACAAGTCAACAAGGGTTGCTGAAGCAAACAACCTAGCACTCATGCTGAGGCGAGTCCAAACCCGCATTTCAGGAGCCCTCAGCTCTCCAAAGCACACATTATAGGGTTTTTGGCTCTTGTATAGGAATTTTAGCGTGTAATCCAAAGAGTGGGTAAGTTTGGCCACACTTGCCCCATACAGTAAACACCGAAAAACAGCCATGACACGACATACATCTAATACAGACATCGTGACAGGTTTTTCCATCTGAAACGCTAATGATTAGAAACCACAGCCTAACTTCCAGTCAGCATTTATTCAGACTGGCCCTATACAGTCATCTTCACACCAATATTGTTCTGTGGCTTAAGTGGCTTTCTACTTTCTTTCGTAGCCACCTCTTTCTAGGCATATTTATAGAGATCACACAAACCATGGCGATTAACTGAAGACACGTTTACTGAATTCTCTGAGTATGACATGATGCTACTCGAAGACGTGGGATACCCACAAGCTAAAGATGGAGAAGGTAACACAGGTAACAATGTAGTTTCAGCCTCTGTTGGAACACTACAGAAATGTCAACACCTAATTCACAACAAATCTAAATCCTAGCTAATTAATATAAGCAGACTACAAACAGGAGTAATAAAGGTTAGACATTTTTACCGACTCAGCAAGAAGACATTCAAGTTTCAACCAGTTGCTTTCCCATTTAACATACCTATATGGCCCACAGGTATCAGTTCTTTCTCTAAATCAAGCTCTGGCTGGAAGGACTGAGCATGCTTCGAGGAATTTCGAGAATCTTACCTTGAAGACAACATGAAGTATATCCCAGGTCTTCTCTGAGAGCCTTTTTGTTGTGCCCATATGAAGGAAAGTGGAGAAATGTGTGCTAAGCTGGGGGGCTCTCAAGGAAAGTGTTGGCTAACGAATCCTTGGAGGAAATGTTCTCTGGCCTTTGGGATCAGGAACAAACCTCAGCTAAGCTAGGTGAAGGGAGCAGTTTAAAGGAGACAGACTACATATCCACTGTAATCCACTCTAGGTGACAGGGTAGAGAAAAGTAAACAAACTGGGTCCAGATCTCCTGCACCACCTACAGCACACACATCCAGCATGGCCCTGTATCCCTCCTCTAAGGCCACTTTTGAGAAAGCAAGGACAGAAGAGTGATAAGACTGCAGCTGGATAAGGTTGCTAGTATTTTTTCCACAAGCTGTCTTGGCTGAGGATCTTGTAGCCTTGAATATTTTTATGCTGACAGCACTTTGGAAGATTCATTTTTCAATTTTTTTCATTTTACAGTTGAGGAACCAATACACAAACAGCTGTGTTTAGAAGGCCCACTGTAGGTACCTCACTTGGGCATCACAGTTCCCAAGGTGTGCAATTTCAGAAGTCTGACAAGTGATTTTTAGCCCCTGCCCACAGTGAAATCAAAATAATTACATCCAACAACTAACACTATCCAGACTATTCTGCTGTGAATAGTCCTGGGCATCTCCAGTTGGCTTACAGCTCAATGCATTATTTTGGTGTCTTTATGCAAAACAGAAATAGTCTCGATCGCAAACTTCTAATATAGACAAAAATAACATGAGCACATTAAGCTGCTTTTGCTTGTCACCCCTGATGAACTTCATATGGCAACCAGACCAAAAGCCCCTGCTGAGCCCCTGAAGTTGAATGTGAAACGGAAATATCACAAAGAAACACTGCCAGCATCCCAGAACATGACTCACACTGCTTAAGCACCAAATCATTGCATTTGGAAGATTGTGGTCTGGGTATTTTGTAGGGATAGATCAAGCACTCTGAAGCTGCATTTGCTGAAGAAAGTCGATGGAGCATTAGGGCTCCTAACTTGGTACCACTTCCTCCTGTGCTAGTTAACTTCAGGCAAGTCACTGCGCATCTCGGTATTACCATTGCCAAATGCAAAATTAATTACACTAATCCTTGTGTAGCACTTAAACATTTATGGATGAAAAGAATTATCCTAAGAACTATTTATTTTATTATAGAAAAGAACTACAATACTATGTGAAAAGACAGGGCCAAGTCTCTTCTGTCAGTCTATGCCTCTTGACAGGTATGAACCATATACCCAGGAATGACTACAAACTCCTGTTTACAATCGATAGACCTTCCTGAGCAGAGTAAAAAGGGGAACTGATAAGGGAAAACCAGCTAAACGACACAAGGAATGCTGTTAACTGAGCCAGATTTTCAAAGATGTCCAAAGACAGAGGTTAGGTTCATATGTGGTAGGATTTTCAGAACAAGTATTTATTGAATATACTGAACTCTCATTAATGTCAATGGCAGCTAAGTAGTGTACCCTGTGCAGACAGTTTCTGCAACTTTAATCACTTTAAACACCATTGAAAATTTGACCCCAAGTAAACAAACTAAAAAGACCCTTTTTAATGTTCCTTGTATGACTATTGTGGAAAAAATTTTTAGATGGAAATGTGACTTTTAAATTGCAGTTTAGCAATCCATAAACGCTAATGAAATCCCCTGCTGTCTGTCCTGTGATAATTTTTTCCTATTAAAAGCTTGTTCCTTTTTTTCAATCTAATAAGCACATCACTATTCTAAGCACATTCATTGTTCAGTCAAAGTTTAAATTTACAGTTAAAGTAAAAAGAGACGTAGCTTACCAGTAACCAGAATTCTTTGAGATATGAATTCTTCACGTATATTCAAACTGACAAGGTACATATATGTTCTTTCACTTAAAACTAGTCTTACATACTTTTTCATTGCAAAGATATAAGGCAAAGACTGTCCTTTTCCTCCCAACCATAGAAATAAAACTCAGGGAACTTCCAGGAATTCTGAGGGAGAGCAAAGCAGTCAAGAAGAAAGCACGAATGTGAACTATACAGACCAAAAAACTTTGCTTATTGGTAAATCACATCTTTTTCCTCTTTTTGAGCAACAGCACACAAGTACAGTTTAGCACAGTGACTAAAACAACTACACCTGTACCACTAAGTACCTGGGGTCCTGGAATCTTTGGTAGCAACCACTCTAGCACTGCTTTAACAGCATACACGTTTGAGTGATGGTAGGGATGGAAGTCCAGATAGCATTGTCTCCAACATCTCAACTGTTCTTAACAAGGCCATTAATGTTGTGTGTTCTGGAGAATTATTCTGTAGTAACAACAGGAGATTCATCTCAACAGCCCAATAGCAAATTCTGACATAGTCTCCAATCGACTCTGACAGTCTGCGTGGATATGGCCAAACTGCGAAACCCTTCAGAAGGGCACATGAACAGCCTGAAGTGTTTGAATGTGTGAATGTAGAAGCAGACACCCCCCTGACATAAAATTGTAAAAAAAACAAGTTCTGCTTCAGAGGCAGAAGACCAGAAATAAAACTTGGAGAGCAAATAAAACCCTCTGATTAAAAAGTATAATTCTGCCATCATTTTAGGCAGAAAAATTAAGAAGGCCACTCATGAGAATGTATGTATCCCCTGCAAAAACCTCTGAGGGAGTCAGCTTGATAAAAGTGTAAGTATTAAACACCAAGCTCAAGACCTTTGTGGGACTAAGTAAGAGTCCAAACTTGTTCAGCCTTAAGCAGATATTCCATAACAGCTTTAATAAATGATACAAAAGAAAAAGAAATAGTAAGAAGCCACATGGATCTCATTCCCAGAACGGGCAGCATGTGGGTGGTGGATGGCTTTCCTCATTGAAGTATTCCTGCCTATTTCCATAAAAAGGTGACAGAAAAGAGCCAGCTAGACATAGACTGCTAAATCGGTAAGACCTGTCTACCCCACGGGGCTGAAAGACTGGTTTTCAACCTTTTCAAGTAAACATGACAGAGGCTGATTGATGTTACAAAGGCTCATGATGGAATTTTCAGTGGGCTTGGTCCAGGAGAAACAGGTAAAATTATTTAAGCTGGGTTACACAGGAGTTAAAGGAGGACAGAATAAACGATCAGTATAGTTCTGCTAGATAAGAGCTTAAAGGTTTGGTAACATTGCTGCATGCATGACCTAAAGGGAAAAATATTTTTGTTGAAATTCTTTCCAAAACAATGCCAAGCCAAATATTCCCCCCAAAAAATGTTTAAAAAAATAAAAAATAAAAATAGGAAGAACCACAACTTTCAAGAGTGCATGCATTGTCCTACATCTCTCTTTTGCACAAATACCCTCATACAGTACATTATGTGCTGCTTTTATGAGCAAATGACGTCATGTAAAAACAATTACTAACAGTAAGAAACATCAGCATTAATATGAAAATTCCAAGATATTTCCAAAATACTCTTCCAAACCGTTTTTTCCATTTCTCAAAAACAAAAGAACAAAAACCAATAATCTCCTTTTGTTCGCAATTTATTCGAGATGAGTATGATTTCACTCACAAGTACTATTCAAAAACATTTTTCTTGAAAGCATTTTCAAAATGAAAATTGTTTATAACTGTTTTTCCACGCACTCCTGATGTCTATGCCAAATGGAGTACATCCGGGCTGCGGACAAAGCACCTCTACAGCAGACATAAGTATTTTTGGAAAAAAAATTGGGAGAGTTCTTGTAAATATTAGTCTGATACAGATGCTATATGGCTTAATAGTGGATTATTTTGAGCTCTTCTGAAAATCCATTCCAAGTTAAAATTGATTATTAATATTAATCAGTTTTTAAGAGTCAGCTCGCAGCGTTAATGCCTCAGAGCTCTGTAAATTTGTATTTCTGCAGAACAACTCTCCACAACAGGATGTGGCTTGGGTTCTTTTTTTGACCTACCTGTTACTCCACAGTAACAGGCAGCAAGTTGTTCCTATTGTAATTTAAACGGGATCCTGAGCCATTGAGTGGCAAATAATAAAATGTGCCTTCGTATGTAGAAGGGGAACATTTCTGCACCAGCAGATGATTGCCATGTGCAGATCTGTGATTGACTAAATCCCAGTCACGTGCATACACCACCACATAAATCGACTCCCCCTCCTCGTTGATACACATGTAAAATGCGTGCCCAGGCTCATGTTGTAAAGCTCTGGATCAAACCTCTATCATTAAGTGAACTGCGTGCTGGGCAGAAAGCCAGTATCTACTGTTTTGAATCTTATTTTCTTAGAATAACCTTGTAAAAATATATATATATAGTTTTAAACACAATACAGACAGGTATTACTTCTCCTACCAGCGAATTATATCCATTTCTGCTGCACAATATATCCTATGTTTAACAGTGTGCACTACTCAGCAACTTAACCCACTGTGTACCAGCCTTGTGAGAAGTGTCTTCTACAAAGCATTCTTGAACTATATACCTCATCCCATGTTTCTTTTCTTATCCCTCCCAGATCGATGTAGTCTCTCCTCTCTCTCCATCACCCCATTGCTCTCTTCTTTTACACTTGCACTTCATGGATTGCACTCTCTTCTATTTCATAAACTCTGAAAACCCACCTCTTCTGTCAATGATATTACTGAATGGGGCACTTTGTATTTCTTCTGTACTGTATCATGCCACACTACGTTAATTCACACACAAATACTGAATTTAATTTGAAGCAGGGATTCTTGTAACTTGTTTAGCCTGTGCTGTTATTCTGTAAAATGCCAAGTACATATGCATTACTACGTAAATAAATAACGGTAACAAAATCCAGATGAAACTTTACAGAAATGTAGGTAGTCAGAATGCAACCGCCCAAACTGGAACTGGGCCAGGACAAGAGAGCAAGCATCCCTATTCTTGTACAAAGTGACAATGGACCACTAAAATGGCTTGGATTAGTCAGAATTGTAATATAAATATACACTTCCGACAAAATTTCAAAACAGTACCGCATAATCTACCACTTTCTAATTACCTAACGTACCTGTCAAGGGTGCTAGAGCCTCATTAGCAACCACCTTCTCACTGCTACCTCCCATTGCAGTTCGCTGTAGCCTGAGACGCAGGAAGCGAAGGTCATCATTTAAATGCAAGACAAAGCCGTCGCAAAGCAGAACACTGTGCCGGGGAGGTGGCATTCCCGTAACTACAGCTAACAGGCAGCTCTCCACCAGTCTCGGCAGTTCAGTTAATTTCATTAATAACGTGGAACTCTGAAGAAATGCTCAAACGCAGGGCTGTAATTTCAAACTGTCAAGAGCTCTTTCGCTTCCTAAGTTTAGTAATGTAGACGTGAATAGGTTTGATACCCATTGTGACCTTGTATTTCACTGTATCGATTTGTTTGATAACCACCTGGCCACTACACCCACAAGAAGGTGAGGCTGGGCTGCAATCCCACTGACGCTCGTTAGCTGTCCCGCACACGAGGGCTCCAGCCCGTGTGGTCAGCAGCAAAGCACGCTTCCCTTGATGGCACCTAAGCTCTAATTCAGCCTCCCAGAACTTCCAAGCCTTTTTCAGCAGCCATCTTCAGCTCCCGAAAAAGCCCACAAGTATGTTGCGTTAAAATAGACTTTTTGCTTCTATTATCGCTCAATTCTCATTGAATTTTCTCTTTGCCATGCAGCTGGGTTTCAGCACTCATTTTTTATTTAATTATTTTTTTTTTGTCTTGCTGAGTTGCCTTCCATGACTGAAGTTCCTATTTACTGGCAAAGAAACACGCAGTATGGGCACAGCAAATTCGTCTGAATTTGCAGCCTATGCAACACTCTTCCAGAAGCAAGCAAAAGTATCACATCCCCATTTAAACTGCCTTGCGGCACTCGGCTCTTACTCAGCAAGGGGATGGCATTCATAAAACCTTCAGTCAAATTCCTCCTCTACAGTCAGACTCCTCGTGTATGCACATCATTGCGTAATACTTAAAGAAAGGAATCACAACGCAGAGTGCCCAGAAGAAAGCATAACAAGAAGTTGTACCAAAATTGTCTTGGACTAATACAAAAAAGCAGGGCAGCTATTAAAATAGTCTGAGAGCTAAACCAAAGAATATTTTGCTTACTAAGAACACACTACAAGATGAACAATTGACACACACCTGCATTTAGAATATCTCCGCTGAAGGTACAGTAACAGAGAGATAATATGATCATATCCACTCGTTTGATTCAGCTTTGAGTGTACACCAGGAATACATAAGGAAATATGCCAAGGGATGCATACAGATGAAATTAGCATCTCTGTATTCTTAGCTTTCATTTAATAAGTGGGAAATACAGTTCCCAGCCCTGTGCAGAGAAGCCTATCCTCATATGAAACATTACTTTCTTGTTCCACCTGCATTAAAACAGGCTAAAACAACACCTCAGAAGAGCATGAATTCTCCTTTTCATCTCTGTAGGGAATTAACTGAGAAGTGCAAGGGTGACCCTTTAAAAACCACGGCTGCCAACTGCATCACTGCCAAAGAATTTACCGTCTCTTTTTATACAATATGCTTGCCTATTGCATACCAAGGTTTATTTCACTGTGAGTAGCTCCCTCTCAGAAAATACCGGACACTTGAGAGCATCACATCTCTCTTTTCCACCTCTTCACTGCCACACATTAGCTGTTGCCACATTTCTTCTCTCTCTTTCTATGTATCTAGATCATTGTCTTTCTACTATAGCATAATAGGAGCGCTTACAATTTAGGAAATTAGTTTTCTTCTGCTGCTGAATACATAAAATAGACTTTTCCCGCTTTTTTTGTGTGATTATATTTAAAAGTAAAGAATAAGCCATTTTTAGAGTATTTTTTTTTGTTTTAGAAAGTTATTTAGGGTCATCATTTTAAAATGTGGCTTTAATTTTCAAGCTCGCAAACTATGTATGCTAGGAAAATATGTTAAGAGCAAGCTGATGCCTAATTACATGACTTAATATTGCAAAACTCTGTATATAAAAGCAGAACTGCCAAAGAAGATCAAAATCAGGTTTTTTTCCCCTTTGTTTGCTAAAGTGTGCATTTTTTTCTATTTAGATCATGTACAGAAAAAAAGATATTGCATGGTAAGACCATGAATTCAGTTGGGTTTTCTCTTATACTGTATGCAAGTTAACTGGGATGTTTAGTTCTGTTTGCTTTTTTTCTTTTTCTTTTCCTTTTCCAGCCATGTCATTTACAAGCCAATAAGCCCAACTATATTACTAAACTCTTTACCAGTGTCTGATAGGTAGATGACCTAGCTACAATGTGATTAAATAATCTAACTGCTAGATCAATACATGCAGCATGAATTAAAATGGCTGCAAGCTTCTCCAAGCATAAGATTAGAGACCTAAGGAAAGGTTTCTCCTACTTTTTAGTATTTCAAAGAAATGTAGCAATTTATTTTAAAAAAATCCATGTGTTTCCCTAACAGAAATAATACAGTATTATTCTAATATATGGCGACTAAACAATGTATCTTTATTGTCAAAAATCAGCCTACATTGTGCAATTCTTATACTGAATAACCTCATTCAAGGAAAAAGCAGTCTCTGCTCAAGAAACATAATGGTGCTAGGATCTGGTCCAAAGTGAACTGTTATCTCACGCGTGAAGATAATGAACGTTAATTTAAAATAATGTTCTTTCAGCTCCAGTTTTTTTTTTCCCCATATAATCAATCAGGCCTGAAAATGCGTGCATGCGCTCTCACTCTCACATGCTCTCTCTCTGTCACTCGTACATAAACGCTTCATTATATATTCTCATTCCCAGACACGGAGGAGAACATTTTCTGCAGGTGTAAACTAATATTGCTCCACTAAAGTCAGTGGTGCTGCACCAAATTATTTTAGCAAAGTAACTAGTCCTCTCACACACGTAATTGTGACATGTGTGCCTGGACTTTCACTTAACGCACATTTCATATCAAACTCTCTTTCTTCCTTACATATATGCATTTCCCAGCTCTTACTTGCACTCAACAGACAACCGCTACGGCCTTTCATTAACTCACACCTCAACGTCTCTTATCTCCATCAAGTACTGCACGAACAGGCAGGTTACATGCAGCTCTTTTCTGCAGCTGAGGAAGGAGCTCTAGATAAGTATCAGTGGAGAAAGAGCACTGCAGAGAAAGGCTGCAAGGCATTCAAAGAGGACAGAAGAACAGGCTTGACCCAAAAAGAAGCAGGCTTTAATGTTATTAGTGCAAATCTTCAATTATTATATGAAAGAGAATTTAAAATACTCTAAAAAAAAAAGTTTTGGAATAAATACACATTTTTCTGTAGAACAGCAGAAACCAAGATCTAAACGATTATTGCTGGGGAACCAGTATGGAGAAGAAAGTTCTCTATAGCTTCCTACGTCAGAAAATTGGTGATTTTTGGCTCCTTTCTAGGAGACATTTGAGATTTGTCTCCAGCCACTGCCAGACTCTGGATTACATGACATGCTAGTTTGATCAAGAAAGGCAGTTGTCATGTAAGAGGAGCCAAGTGGAAATTTGGACACCATTCCCTCCCACTGGCCCAGGAAACATTGCAACTGCTTATCCACTAACCTGGCAAAGCAAATGCTGTTCTGCTTCTTGGCACACCTGGACTCAAAGCATCTGCGCTTTCGGTTTGCTTTAGCTGGTGTTCATCAGTATTTCCTGTGCCACCATGAGGGACAAAGATCTTTTCGTTTGATTGAAAGCTACATGTCTTCAGAAGTTAAGGATGCAAGTTAGGCTTGCACTTGGACGATTTGTAAATGGGTTCTTTTTATAGAACTCTCTCTTTAAAATTATTGAGATAAAGAAAGTCAACGTGGATTAGAAAACCTAATAAAACTGGCACCTGGAGGTACTTGACTGATAATCCGTATTTCCTAAAAGGTACAAGCTGAATAAGAAGAGGAGCTCTCATGCCTGGAATCAGAAAGGAGTCAGGGGTATGCTTCCAATTAGAAGGTTTTATAAAGAAGCCTCCTGGGAGCCAGAGGAGTGGAAAGTGCACAGGAAAAGGAAGAATCTTTCTTAACACAGGTATTTCCTGTAAGTCTATTTACTACAGGTCAAGGTAAGAACAGAATGGCAAAGCTACAAAACTGAAAGATGCAATTACTGGGCTGAGAGTGACCAGGTTTCTTGCTTTCCCACTGTCAGTCTGAAATGCTCCCAGGTACGCATCAGCACCAGCTCAATTGGAATCTCTCCTTCAAAAAGATGTGTCAGTGAAATAAAACAATCATTTAAAAAAAAAATTATACTTACAACCGCTTTTAAACAACCTTACATATTCTAGTCAGATTGACCAAGAGGTCAGACAATGTGAATTACTGTGGATAAAAGCATAAAACTCCTCTCACCCACTCCCACATTTAACCAAGATCAAGAAAAGTTTTCAGAAAGCTATTTTGATTGGAGAAAATAGTTTTATTATTATTATTATTCAGAAAACGTTAGTATCAACACCATATTATTCTGTGTGCTATATTATCTTCAACTGTCACTTGCACAAGCAAGATGAGTGACACTGAACATCCATCTTCCCAAGAAAAGTTTTGTGCAGTTGGTTCTCAGGAATGTCCTAAAGCCTCAACTGTATTTATATGAAGCTAAAAATGGTGCCAGTCTAGTTCCGGTGAAAACAGCTAATAACAGTTACATTTCTTCTTTTACCAGTTTCCTTTATTTATGATTAAAGTCTTTCTGTAATATACAGACTGTAAGAAACACAGAAAATGTTAAAAGCCACTAACAGAAAAATGTTATCCATTTCCTCTGTTTTTTCTCATGGATATTGTAAATTCCTTTAAAGACTAGTGTACATGTAGGAAAATACCTTAATTTCAACAGGAACAATCATCAATGTAAAATTTAGCATGTACAAAGTCTTTTCAAAATAACAATACTCATACAGTAGATATTCAAAAGGCATGAAAAATGCCAACACAACATTGAGTATTCCAGCAGAAGTATCCAAAATAAAATATTATATAAAATTATACAGGCAAAACAAATTGCAACTGTGCTCTTCCTTGGTATGGGAGTCCTATGTAAAGATTTAATTTTTGAATATTTTATGACAAATAAACTTGATTCATCAGTATGCTCCAAGGCCTATGCATTTTTATGTCTGTCTGAAACAAATGCTTGTATGACCAAGGTCTCCGTTATTATATTAATATTAATCTACCGGTAACAATGAATTTTCTGCAGTGAACATCATCAATTTTCATCAGTGAACAATCAGTGGCCTGTGATTACATTTTATGAAATAGCAATTCTTTTGTTTTGATTTTGTACAATTTTGAACCTGAATCTTAAGTAATTGCTTGGGGAGAGGGGATTATGCAAACACGGGGTTTAAGCTTGCCCCCCAAAGTCAGTGACAGCTCAGAAGGTATTGATCTCAAGATTAACGACTGACCAAAAGGAAAATCAGAGAAATGAAGAAGCCATCATCTTGAGGTAAAATTTCCACTTTAACTTGTATATGTGAATGCATGCACTGTAATGTTACTCAGCAAGGCACAGACTCTCTTCTCTTCAGAAGTTTTCTTTTACTGGCAATGACACCAAGAAAACAGTAATAAGGCACAAACTGGGCAGACGTGGCTGTTACTTGGTTTCTGACTTGAGAAACATCTGTAATTGCAGACAGGTATTTGTAGAAGAGAGGATTTCTTACCAAACATTGTCTTGAGACTTAATAGAAAATGATGATACCTTGCTAAGAAAGATAAAGCTCTCATCTCAGATATTTTCAAAGATTTGTTGAGCAATAAACATATTTACATCCTTTTATTTTATTTTTCTCTGTGTATTATTTCTAGCTACTTTGGGATTCCACTAATCATTTTCCCACAACTCCATTTTGTTTCACTTCATCGCTGCTCCAGAAGGTTCCAATAAAACCTAACATTGTAAGATAAGAATCACTCTGCTAAAATTAGTGAACTAAGTACAATATCCCATGAGTCACCGCCTGCTACTCCCATCCACCTATCTTTAAAAGACCAGATAATAATGCCATACTGTAAGTGCACGAGATCAAAGTACAAATACCCACTTTCCAAAATGCCACTTTTGAGTCCTACAGCTACTAGCTGACTCCTACAGTCTGTAGCTAAAACACTAGTTAAGTTAGCTGCATTAAAATCATATATTTGAATATCAGACAAGTTGGTTTCATGTTTATTTTTAACATGCTAACAAAGGAAAAGGAAACGAAACATATGAGAAATGAGAGGTAAACAGCAATATATTTAACTTTTTTCTTTTAAGTAACTAAATCTCAAATTGGTCTTATCCTATTATGGACAAAAATGAATTAACAAAGCAAGACCAGTTCTTTGCATGCAAAAATGCAATTCCCACAGAAAAAGTGAATGGGATGGTCTTGGTATTTCGGCAGGTATGCTTCACTTTAGATTTTAGCCCGTAAGTGGATTTTTAAACACTTCAGGTTTCACCGTCTCTGGTGCTAAAATTATTTGTTAAGAATTTGATTTATATCGTATTGCAATTCAGAGTTGTATGAAAAGTCATAATCATTGATTTACAATGTTTATTCTGCAATTATTTAATCTTGGAATATAACATTGAATATAACATACAGGTATATTCAAAGCTATTCTTACTGTTGGTGCACTAGTAACAATACTTACAATTTTAAATATTTTTGTAATTTTGAAATACTATGGTCCTGCCATTTTAACCAATAATGTATTTTAAATCCAAATTACGTCTCTATACTTTCACAGCAGAAACTTGTGCACTTCAGTGACTGGAATGGAAAATGAGAGATTGGAGAAAAAAATTAAAGACAGGTCTTTTTGTACACAAAACTCTCAATAACAACACTTTGGATTTATCTGCGTGGTAGAGCTGTAGGATCAGGCTCTGACAGGATGTTACCAAAGCTGTGTGGCCTAAAATTAGATGCCATGAGCTTTAGCTTGGGTTCATGGGCATGTCACAGTGCCTCACCACTGTGCCTGCTGTCGCATGCCCGCAAGACTAAAAGATCCTGTTCCTCTCAGGGGGAAAGAAAACAAAACAGAGACATAAGAAATACGAATGAAATATTATTAAAACATAAGGAATATCAGCCTTTAGCTCTGTACAGTTTTATAATTCAAATAACTTCACCCTATAATAACTTGTATATTTAAAGAAATTGATTGCCACCATCTTACATCAATGCATATCAAAGCAACTGCAACTGTGTTATGACTTTAGACGCTCAATGAAACAGCATAGTTAGAACAAGTAGCTTATTTACTCTTTTCAAAACAAAAATAACGCTAAAAATCCATTATGCAGTTATTTGTCTAGTTCTACCACGAAAACACACCTCTTCCCATAAATTCAGTATTCATAGCTTAGTTAAAAAATAAATAATAAAACAAACAGAGTTCAGACTTGCTCAATTAACTCAATGACAGACATTGGTTTAAACAGATGATAAAGCTATGTTTAAAGCCTAGAATTGAATGTACTGGAAAAAAAAAAATGGCCCAACACAGCCCTGGTCTCCAAGAGAGATGCATGCAGACAGGCCTCTGAAATCAAAGAGCTCTGTGTGCCACAGGGGTTCACATGTTCAGCTAGAGGCCACAGTGTTTATTATACCATACACAGCCACTCCAGTATCTATCGGTTCACTTCCAGTTACCTACACTACATCCAGGAATTAAGGCTTTTTGGAGAAACAATTTTTCCACCATTTAAAGACAAATTTGAGCTGTATAAAGAAAGAGCTTGAAACATTTGTTTTGCATTTTGTGTAGATTGCAAGATACTCTTTCACCACTACTAAATTTGCATCTTTCTAATGCACTGAAAATTATTTAAAACTTTTTTTTTTTTTTTAGGAATGTAAGGGTTAACTTATTAAGAAATTCCTGCAAAACAGAATCATTACCTCATCTTATAAACTACCTATTTTGCAAGCTATATTCTCCCAACTGGCAGATTAAACCTTAGAACAATAACCCAATTATGAGCTAAATTTACATTCAACTGATCAAAAATCATCCAGAACCTGACAAGAACAATCTTTGTTCACAACATTTAGCACAAGCAACTCTAACAGACTAAAATGTATGAGCTACATAAAAGATGACGTATGTGGCACTGCCCAACTACCAAGGGCACCACGCTCCATGTACTATGCAAGTACTATGGGAGTGTTCACCACATCCTGAGACTTAAATAAAAAGTAAACTTTTACACATGTGGCCAGTGATTTTAAACAGCTCAGCATTTTATGAACCAAGTTTATCACCAGCATGTGAGCCACACATACTTTGGATAGATTAATTTTGTTTATAGTTCGACTTAATATTTGTAACAACCTACAACACGGATAAAAGACTTATTTTACTGACATTTATGCCACTCTGAAGCTAGCTAAAAACCCTTCAACCAATTTAAGAAGAAAATCTGAAGTTCCTATAAGATATCTGTTATTAGGAACCCTTGTTCCTCTTTCAGAACTTTTATCCTGAAGACATTCACTGTCTGAAGTCCTTAAAAACTTCAGAGCTACACGTTCTGCAAAACAGTGGAAGGCAGTAACTATGAAAACTAGTTACAGGTATGTCCAAGATTTGTGAATTCAGTTGACTGGAGCTGGGTAGCCAATTCCAAAACAATTCTGATTCCAGAATTTTCCCTGATTGTCAAATTGTGTGAAACAAAACAATTTTCTAACAAACTAGACAATGCAGACAATTACAGAAAGGTTTAGATGCCTAAAATTAAGAAACATCTTCAGATGTTGCCTTATCTATTTAAGAATTTCATCCTAATGCAGAGAGGGCAGCTAGCACAGTGCAGAGTTGCTATCAGTTCACTGACAGAAACGCATAGCAGCCTAGATGTAGCCTAAGCCACTTCAAGGCGAGTCTGAGGCCAAATTCATTGTCCACCCACCTTGTTCTTTCTTCCCCGAGCACCATGTCACTAACTGCACCCAGCAGGCTGTACTTCCTCGGCAAGGTGGAAATGCTGAACACACTTCACAGCCTTTCACTAGCTCTTTTGCTCTTGAGATGATGTTAGGCTGAAAAGATGATCCGAGCTCTTTTCCTGCGGAAGCCTCGAGTCCTTCCTAAAAGTTCCTTCTTCTCTCTGCTACAAGGGCAGGTGGGATCTGCAGGCCTGAACACTAGCTGCATGCAGACCACCTACTACCTCCAAACAGAATGGACACAGAACCAGACTACAGCAAGCAACCCAGCAGTTACATACATCGTCAGCATAGCGATCACAGCCATGAAATTCTTATTACTTCAGTAGTGTTCAGTTTTTCCTGAAGTGTTAAGAAATACTGCTTTAGCTCACAACACGTAAGAGCTAAGACAAACTACTAATAGTTTTGGTTTATGAGGCCCAAATTAATATTTTTAAATACAAATTTAAAAAATAAAAATATCTGTAAGTGCTTGTTTAGATAAAAAAACACACCAGTTTAACTGCCATGCAGGACACTTCTAGCCCCCTGCACTTTTTGTCTGCAATGGCATGGAAGTGACCACACGCCAACCTACCACACTCATCTAACAAGCTGTAATGTGTGAAGGTGGAAAAACTCAACCAGTTGCAATCTTGTGAGCAGAGCTAAACTCCTGTATTCTGATAAATAAAGAATATCCATACACTAAAGTGAATGAACCAATTTTAACTGGTTTACTAACACACGGGGGGGGGAAAAAAAAAAAAGCACTTCTCTGTCAAAGTAGTGCAATAAAGCTCCAAAGTGTGGAAGAGGAGCAAAGTCTTAAGACCCCCACCCAACATCCACACACTCAGAACTCCCTTTATAGCTGACTTCATCATTAGGTAATTTCCATCACGCTACCCAGCTCATGAGAAGAGTCATTTTTCTCTGGGTAAAGGAGTTTTCCAGGAGACTCCCTCTGTCCTTGGGTGCTGAACCTGACACCAAGTATCAGCTGCAGGTGCCTGTTCATGACTGCAGAGACCACTGACCCATAGCACAGTCAATAAACAGTTATCAAGACAGTGACTTTTTCCCCCATTCATAAAACCAAACTCACAATCAGAAAGATGAAGTGCTCTTTGCAGTACTACCTACCCCATCCTATTCCCCATTAAAATATCTGGTCAAGACAGAAAGGCTTTGTTTAGGCATGGAAAAGCTGGCATTAACCAAAAATCCACACTGGGAATTATTTTGAGGGTATGTTCACTTCTATATAAAATAGCAGTCAGCAAATGGTCTACTTCCCTAAAGGCTTTCTGTAGCATGCTCAGAATGGTTGATAAGAAAATTATAAAAAAGAAAAAAAAAAGTGGAGAGATGCCAGGTCCTTCATGCTGAAGGATGAGGGACTAGAAGTACCCAAGGGACTGCAACCCGAACCACAAATCCACTCCTACCCTACGCCCCCCACACCTGTCTCAGTGATCACCCTGGAAGAATTAATTTCCTACAAAGAACAGCAACAAACTTGGGGAAATAAAATAAAAACAAGAGCAAGCAAACAAACAAACAAATGAAGAAAGGACAAAGAACAGTAACACTAAGAAAAGAAAGCATTTTCTACATTTGGTCTTTTCCAACTGCAGTAAGATCTTTCAAAACTACTTTACAACAAACAGCATTGCTCCTACAATACAGAGATTGTGGTAGATGATTCCAGGACATTAAAATGCCAAATTATGCAATTATAAAACCAAGTTTTTCATCCCCTTCCCTCTCCTCAAGCCCTTCCCTCTCCCAGCGCTTGCAAAGTTCTGCTTGCCGCAAAAGTTCTGCTTGCCAAACAAATTCCAAAATTAAGCTTGCTGTTTTCAGGATAAGTCCAAAAAGACACACAAAGTTTTCCAAGTCCTTAACATCGATATTTTGCAGAAGGACTTTGAAACACAGGGAAGGTCAGGAGAGCACACAGAGCCTCCCCATCATCCCTACCATAGGAAACCCCACATGTATGCTTTCATCCTTTCCTCATGAAAGAAAGGAGATAGATAGGCCTCTGGACAATCCCTGAGGTTGGGGATGAAGGGCAACGCCTCAGAAAGTGAACAGAGGGGAGTTATGTGGAGACACGGCTTCAGGGGGCAGGGGGAGCAAGATAAACGAACAACAACAAAAAAATGCCGCGAAAGGCAAGCCGCTCAGTAGCCCAGGTTTTCCTAAAACCCGACCGCCGGGCTCCCAGGGGGCCCCTTCGTGCCCGGGGGAGCGAACGAACTATTCCTGGAGGGAGAGGGAAGCGCCCCGCACGCTGGCAGCCGGGCTCCCCCGCACGTCCCCCCTTCACCCCCGCCCGAGGGCGGATGGGCAGCCTTAGGGCCNGGGGAAGGGGAGCTATGGCCCCGCTCCCGCCGCGCCCGGCCTGCGGGGAGCCGCCGTCTCTCTCGTGCGGAGGCTCGGCGCTGTCGAGCAGCTGCCATTACTCGGGCCGAGACCCGTCCTCCAAGCAGACATCCCCCACCCCAGCGAGGAAATGNTCCTGAAGTGTTAAGAAATACTGCTTTAGCTCACAACACGTAAGAGCTAAGACAAACTACTAATAGTTTTGGTTTATGAGGCCCAAATTAATATTTTTAAATACAAATTTAAAAAATAAAAATATCTGTAAGTGCTTGTTTAGATAAAAAAACACACCAGTTTAACTGCCATGCAGGACACTTCTAGCCCCCTGCACTTTTTGTCTGCAATGGCATGGAAGTGACCACACGCCAACCTACCACACTCATCTAACAAGCTGTAATGTGTGAAGGTGGAAAAACTCAACCAGTTGCAATCTTGTGAGCAGAGCTAAACTCCTGTATTCTGATAAATAAAGAATATCCATACACTAAAGTGAATGAACCAATTGTAACTGGTTTACTAACACACGGGGGGAAAAAAAAAAAAAGCACTTCTCTGTCAAAGTAGTGCAATAAAGCTCCAAAGTGTGGAAGAGGAGCAAAGTCTTAAGACCCCCACCCAACATCCACACACTCAGAACTCCCTTTATAGCTGACTTCATCATTAGGTAATTTCCATCACGCTACCCAGCTCATGAGAAGAGTCATTTTTCTCTGGGTAAAGGAGTTTTCCAGGAGACTCCCTCTGTCCTTGGGTGCTGAACCTGACACCAAGTATCAGCTGCAGGTGCCTGTTCATGACTGCAGAGACCACTGACCCATAGCACAGTCAATAAACAGTTATCAAGACAGTGACTTTTTCCCCCATTCATAAAACCAAACTCACAATCAGAAAGATGAAGTGCTCTTTGCAGTACTACCTACCCCATCCTATTCCCCATTAAAATATCTGGTCAAGACAGAAAGGCTTTGTTTAGGCATGGAAAAGCTGGCATTAACCAAAAATCCACACTGGGAATTATTTTGAGGGTATGTTCACTTCTATATAAAATAGCAGTCAGCAAATGGTCTACTTCCCTAAAGGCTTTCTGTAGCATGCTCAGAATGGTTGATAAGAAAATTATAAAAAAGAAAAAAAAAAGTGGAGAGATGCCAGGTCCTTCATGCTGAAGGATGAGGGACTAGAAGTACCCAAGGGACTGCAACCCGAACCACAAATCCACTCCTACCCTACGCCCCCCACACCTGTCTCAGTGATCACCCTGGAAGAATTAATTTCCTACAAAGAACAGCAACAAACTTGGGGAAATAAAATAAAAATAAGAGCAAGCAAACAAACAAACAAACGAAGAAAGGACAAAGAACAGTAACACTAAGAAAAGAAAGCATTTTCTACATTTGGTCTTTTCCAACTGCAGTAAGATCTTTCAAAACTACTTTACAACAAACAGCATTGCTCCTACAATACAGAGATCGTGGTAGATGATTCCAGGACATTAAAATGCCAAATTATGCAATTATAAAACCAACCAGCACCAAATTAAAGAGTTTTTCATCCCCTTCCCTCTCCTCAAGCCAGCCCTAGCTCCAGCGCTTGCAAAGTTCTGCTTGCCACATTTGCAGAAAACAAAAAACAAATTCCAAAATTAAGCTTGCTGTTTTCAGGATAAGTCCAAAAAGACACACAAAGTTTTCCAAGTCCTTAACATCGATATTTTGCAGAAGGACTTTGAAACACAGGGAAGGTCAGGAGAGCACACAGAGCCTCCCCATCATCCCTACCATAGGAAACCCCACATGTATGCTTTCATCCTTTCCTCATGAAAGAAAGGAGATAGATAGGCCTCTGGACAATCCCTGAGGTTGGGGATGAAGGGCAACGCCTCAGAAAGTGAACAGAGGGGAGTTATGTGGAGACACGGCTTCAGGGGGCAGGGGGAGCAAGATAAACGAACAACAACAAAAAAATGCCGCGAAAGGCAAGCCGCTCAGTAGCCCAGGTTTTCCTAAAACCCGACCGCCGGGCTCCCAGGGGGCCCCTTCGTGCCCGGGGGAGCGAACGAACTATTCCTGGAGGGAGAGGGAAGCGCCCCGCACGCTGGCAGCCGGGCTCCCCCGCACGTCCCCCCTTCACCCCCGCCCGAGGGCGGATGGGCAGCCTTAGGGCCGTGCTGGAGGACGAGGCGCCCCGCCAACAGAGCTAATCGGGAAAGCCGAGGCCCCCCCACCTGCCCTCTCGGCAAAGCCGGGCTGGAAGGCCGTCCCCGCCGCGGGGGTGGCGCAGCCCGCCCGCAGCCGCAGCCGCCCGGGGGCGGAGGGCTGGGGCTGTAAGTTCACCCCCTTCCCCGTCCCTTTCCTTCCCCGCCGCGGGGAAGGGGAGCTATGGCCCCGCTCCCGCCGCNGGGGCGGGGGGGGGGGGTGGCGGGGCCGAGGCCGGGCTGCGCCACACCCCGCTCGGCCTCGCCTCTCACGCGAGTCCCCGGCTCCCCCGCGCCCTGCAGGCCCGCGCGGAGCGTTGAAGGGAGCGTTTCTCTTGTGTGTCCCTCTCTCC
>VXAA01005101.1:903509-917980 GCA_013399115.1 Anseranas semipalmata
CCCCCTCCCGCACACACACCCCTCCTCCCCAGACTTAAAAGTCTCTCTCACCTTGTGCTGCTGCCGCTGCTTCTGCTGCTGCAGGGGGGGAGAAGTTAAGCCAGGGGAAACTTTTCAATCCCTTCCCCAGGCCGCTGCTGCCTCCTCCTTCCACATATTTTTCCCCTCAGAGTTTTATTGTGTCTGAATTTTCTCTCTCTCTCTCCTCTTCTGTCTGTCCACAGTTCAGGTTTCTGGGGTAAACAGGGTTTAGGATGGTGCTAGGGATATTTGGGAGAAGGAGAACTCTAGTGGTGTCTGCTGGAGTTGCTGTTTGTTTCTTTTATTATTTTTTTTTTAATAATACATTTGAAACGGATCTTTAACTATTTATTATATATGTGTTTTATCACACTCTTAGGTCTGTATCCTATCTTGTTGCAGAGGAAAAATTTACCAGTTATCTGACCTCTTATCGTGAAATCCAGCTTGGAGAAATACTGGATAAGATTTTCCAAAGGGGATACTCACCTTGAGCAACAGAAACTAAAACATATAGAATCAGTGTTCTGTCCCAGAAGTAACTGTATGTTCCAAGCTTTGGATCCACACTTTCACTGCAGGATTAAGAAATCTATAGTAATATGAAATATATAACTACAGAGGCACATATATATGTAAGTAGCAAGAAAAATCATACTTTTAATCCCATTTTTACACAGACTGAGATAAATATTAATTATTCACAGATGTCTAAGCAAATGCATTCTAAAGTTTCTGAAATACTTAAGGAATTAAATAATTGAAAAGTAACATATTTTATAATTAACTAAACTTGACCATCAATGTGACATACTTTATTAAAATACATTATAAGCTTAATTCTCTAAAAATTTATGCATACAAATATTTTTACTGACATGAGTAGTCATTAGTATTATTAAAATAGTTTTGGACTATTAATAACAAAAAAGATGCATCCATTCTGCCTGTTCAGTCAAAGATTTAACAGAATTTACACACTGAACAGTGAAGGTTTCTCCAGTGTGTTTAGTAAATAAGATATTTAGTAGTCTAAAACCACATTTTCTTTGAGACTGCTACGTTGGGACTTCACCTCCTCTTTTAAAAAATAAAATGCAAATAAGAGCTTGTTGCATCAGTGATAAAGCTTTACTTATGTTGCGTATTTAAATATGAAAGAACATTTTACGTTATCTAAAATAAATAGATAGGAAAGAAAGTGCTGGTAGTCTGTTTTCAAAGGGTACTTGAGGGGTTGGGCAGATACCAAACAGTGATACTATAGTTTATTAACTGCATTATATTGCTTTCATTAATAAAAAGCAAATGAAATTTACAGGCAATTTTTTGAGTAAGAAGGGCACCCAGGAAGAGATTTAGTGTCAGTATAATTACAAAAAGGCTACCTTATGTTAGGCATTTAGTTGTGATGTTTGGCTCTGATTTTGTTAAGACTTGTAATTTTCAAAAGACACTTGATTGAAATATATGCCAAGTTTCCATGGGATATTGGTGGCTTGGCTGCCTTACATACCTCTGAAACCTTCTCTATACAAATTGTGTCTGAGCTATATGTTTGGCTCTTTATCATTTCTACTGTTTCTACGAGTCAGTCAAGCTGACAGATCTACTCAAGCGGGTGTGTTTAAGGCATACCAATTTTTTGCAACCAGAAGCAAACAGGAGAGAAGTGTAGCCAGCAGCATACATAACCGTCTTTAATTCATCAGCTAAAACAGCCAGATACCCCATACAACTGGGTTGGCTGGGGGGATTCTTTGGCATAAATCCAAAACAGAGCTCCAATTCCGTTCTCTGGTTCTTTAGTGAGAAGATTTATTACTCTGACACAGTGCCTTCTCCTTACCTATGCAAATATTTACTTAAGGCAGAAGTTCAGCTATCTTCAGTATGAAAAGGTTTTAGCCCTTTATCTCTCAGGTCCCATAGAGAGCTGTCAGATAAATATTTAGGCCGCAGTTTCACAAACGCGGAAGCATATGCAGGATTGAATCCTTATGGTTTGCCTTACCTTACAGTTTTTTTCCTGGAATCTACTGCTTGCCAACAATTTGTTGTAGTTAACATATTTGTAAAGGCTAGTCTGGACTGTCTCCAAATATTTGTTTCAGGATACAAATATTTGATTTTGTGAAGAACAAGGTATCCTAAAGCAAACATTTAGGGAGTGTCTACAACCATAACTACTTTACCTTATGTGAGCTGATGGGCAGTGAATTAAATCAACGGTAGAGAAACAAGCATATAGCTTATATATGGCTGTTCATGGGCCTTGTTTAGAAATATTTTGATATCTTCATTAGGTCCCCCAGCTAACCGTTTGTATTATATTGCCTTCAGGATGCATATTGAAGGATAAAAATAACGCATTTTTCAATCGTTTTCATCATATTTTTAACTGTATTGGAAAGACTTTTTTATGCTCGTTAAGATATAGATTTGGAGGCACGCCAGCTGGTCTTGGTTAGCCTCGGTTCTTGCATTTATCAGCATTTAGTCTGATATCTAGTATATATGCTTCATAGAGCCCTTTTGGCCATTAACTTTCCAACAGGAAAAAGAACGAAGAGCTTTAAACAGTTAATGCAGAACTCCACTACGAAGCGGTGCGGGCTGAGACAGGCAGACAATAGGAAGGAAATCCCACCCTCCCCGAGCACTGGGCAGCAGCATGTTTCCTCATAGGCAGTGGGAAATGTTTGTTAAAACAAACGCTGGATTAGGGCCGTCTCCAGCCCCCCCTCCCCAGGGCGAGGATTGGCTGCCGAGGCGGGCGAGAGGCGAGGAGAGGCCGGGGGAAATTCAGGCATTTCCTCCCTCCTCGGCCTCGAAGGTCCCTGGAAAGGACGGACGCGGAGCTGGGTGTCTGAAACAGGACAGGCACGTCTCAGGCTGAAGTAGCTCAGTTTGGGAACGAGTTTACCTATCACAACCCAATAGCTTGCAATGTAATCGTACGGGT
The DNA here is from genome assembly GCA_013399115.1 of Anseranas semipalmata. NCBI lineage: Eukaryota > Metazoa > Chordata > Aves > Anseriformes > Anseranatidae > Anseranas > Anseranas semipalmata. Next base: position 906,496 of record VXAA01005101.1, read on the forward strand.
TCCAGACATCTGTTTTCTTACTTCGATGTGGAAAAAGAATATGCACCACTACTGCAGTGTTAGAAAGTAAACACAATAAAGTTGCTTCCTTTCGAGTAGAAAGGACATGCAATAGAAATGCATCAGGCTACACGTGTGCTATACACTTTTGCCAGTAATGCTGTGCTGGTCAGGTCTACTGTAATGTCATTGTCGGTACTGTTTGTTTCACTTGAACATGGTATTGGAGGGTGGGAGAAGAAGCTGTGTAAAGCAGAAGCACAATTTTGCCAGAGTGCACATACAGCCTAAGAATGTAATTTGCTGCTGTGAATTAAAGGGGTCGTTGGACAGGTTCATGGAAAAGAAATCCATTGCAGGTTGGAGCCACACAAACTACGTGACTCGTAAAGTCCCTGAGCTGAAAGCAGTTGGAAGCTACAACACTAGCGGGCATAAATATCACATGTGCCTGGCTGGTACTATGTTCCCAAGGTATCTTCTTATGGCCACTACACTTTCTGCGTGCAAGAAGACTGCTGCTGCTGCCTGTGGTTTCCTTTTAAATGACACTACTCCTTTTCAAGAGATCATTTTGCTTTTCACGCTAGTACCGGACAGTGCTATCACATGTGGGTAGGACCTTTTACTCTTGCCACACTCTTCTGCCATGCTCTTGGTTCAGTGGTACAACAAATATACAGGTGAAAAAAAGTACATCATTGCTGAAGGGTTCCAGACATCAGGCTCGGGACTGTGAAAATGTCAGTTAAATGCTGCACTTGGTAGAGCAGGGGGTATCGTGTCCTCTCTGTCACGGGACCCGTGCTAGGCTAATGAACGTGCAGCCCAGCATGGGCTTTCTGCCATCAGGACCTTCTACCATCTTCCTGACTGTACAACATCCACTCATTAGGTGCTCAAGTCCTTATCTGGCTTTATAGGACAGCTGCCTCTTGCAGTTGGTGCCAACCCAACCCACTTTAGTGTGTGCTCAGCTCCCAGCCACACTGGAGCAAACATAACTTAAACGTTTCCTGAGAGGCAGGTCTGCTGTGTTGTGATCAGAGAAGTATTAATGTAGCAAATTAGTGTAAATTTTTCATCAGAACAAAGCTTAGCAACATAGTTTTCTTTGCAGTAAAAATCTCAGCAATGCATTTAATTTAGGAAGTTGGGGGGAAGGGAACAAAACCTTAATAACAACAGACTCAGGAAATCCACTGAGCTGAAAACAGTTGGAGGATGGGAGAGTCATAGGGAGAAGCTTTTGCTGTTCTTTTTTCTCCCCAGGCATCGAAAAGAAAATCACAGGCTCCGGAGGGGGACACAAAGCAGAGGACCCCCAACAATGTCCGCTGCTCTCTGAAGCTATCCAAGGAATTAGTGCATGCTACCCAGAGGTGCTGTCCTTCCACTTGATATGATGAGGAGTGAAGTGGACCCTGCAGCAACCAGGATCCTCCCTTTTCGGCTTCCTTCTCCTGGCTTTGTCCTTGGCCATGCAGACTGGCTGTCCAGTGCTTGCTAGGCACAACTCTCCGAGGAGCTTGATGAGGAATTCTGTGACTTGGTGGGGCATGAGAAAGGAATAGTGTAAATAAAAAGGTGGGAGGGAAAGTACAGGAAGAATTTGAAAAAAAATGTTCTGGGGGAGTCAGAACTTGGGGTGTTTGTTGATGACAATACACTGGCGAGAGGTGGACCTTGGTCTGACCCTGTATGGCCAGTCTCATATTCATATGAGTACCTTGTGGGTAATATAACTGGTAGTAACTCAGATAGAAAAGCCTGCAGAGTGTAGATGTAGATTAAGATACAAAATGCGATTTTTTTTCGCTGTGTTCTCTCCTTAGATTTTCATGCACAGCTGGGAATAGGGGTTTATCCTAAAAAGTTTACCTGTGAGTAAACTGACATATGTTTATGACATATGACATGACACGTGTTTATGCCAGCATTATGCTTCATGAAAACTGTATGCCTGATTCAGCATACAGTCTGCCAAAGGAAACTTAGCTCAATATTTTTTCACTAATTCAAAACAACAGAGTGAGTTTGTACCGGTTTCATACTTTGTGTCATCTGGCTACTGTATTTTAGATTCAGGAGCAGGTGCTGTAACATGTGATGTGAAAAAAAGCTTTAATGTATGCCTCGGAGTATATACTGAATTTATCTCATACAGGTTTATCCAGTCTTGGTGTAATATCTAAAATAATTTATTTCTGTGCAAAATAAATACACAAAATTCAAATTTGCTATTAGATTGAAAAGGAGTCAAATAGGATCTATTTTATGAGGATGCAGTGACTGGAGATGTAACATGGGCCAGAAAACCATCTATTCCACTATGAGGAAATAGGTGGTATATTTTGTTATTAAAATTAATTATAAAACTAGAGTTTTTAAGCAAGGAGACATTATGAATGTTGCAATTGCAAGGAATTTTTAATTACATTGTGCATCACATTAAATGCCAGTGTAGCCAATAATAAGAAAAAATTATCCTGTATTCCAGGTAAGCGGGGTCTACCATTCCCAGGCAGTGGAAAAACATGGGTAAAGGAGCTGTTAAAGCATGCATTAGGAGCATGCAGAGACTTCCAAGTGCCTGCAAGAGTCAGTTCATGACAAGCCAGGCTTGATCCAGTTTGGTCCAGCACTGGCTTTGAGCTAATTATTGCAGAGTTACTCTGTTTCTACCCTGCGCTTCAAAGCCTTCCATGTTCAAAGTTGGCTTGTTAGCTCCAGCACAGTGCTGGACCCAAGCTGGTTCATGCTTTCATGTGGCACTTCACTGGGATTAACAAGCCTTTCCAGTAAACAGAATTCTGTGGTGTATAGAGCTGAGACATCCAAATGTTTCTGAAAGAGATAATGTGTTATCACTAGTACTGAACTGAAGCTAATAAGCCTTGTTGGACCCAAGCTGATCATACGCAGAGCTACCCAGCTGTGGCTCTGTACAGCTTTTTCCCAAGATCCAATTTCCAGGAACACAGTGTTTGGCATGGCATTAGCTCCAGTCTCACACAGTTTATTATGCCAGTTGTGATGCTATGCAAAAGTGGCAAAATTGTTTCTGGAACAGAACTATTCTTGAATCTAACACGTTGCCTGAGCTAAAGATCCCTACCAAACTGAAGCTGGCCTGGCATGGAGCCATGGTGATGTGTTTGCAGCTTGGATGTATCCTGATGTCATCTGCAGCTTGAATAAACCTCCTAGAGATATCATTGATTGGCTGTACAGGATAGTCATAATTAATAGCAACATTTGTGTCAGTTTAGAACCATTATGGTCAAGATGATAGTTAACGTAGGAATAAAAAAACCCCTACATTTGCCATTCTATGGTTTTGACCCCTTATTTGAAAGCATCTTCCATTATCCAGGGTTTAATATAATATGATGGATAAGATAAATTAGTTCTGATCCAGTATCATCCAGTATCATCAATTTAATTTGCAAGGAAGGAGCAAGAATTTGCAAGGAAGGAGCTCAAGAATTTGATCAAGTGCAAGGAAACACCAGCTCAAAACCAATTGTAATATTCAAGTCTAATTTTCCTATCACTAACAACCTTCTTCCACTGACAGCATTGAAAAAGAATGTCGTGACAAGTAACCAAAGTGGAACTTAAACTGGGACTCTTTGAAAAGATAGGATTTGAAAAGAGTGCTGGGACAAATACATCATATATTGTTTGATCTTCAATGTAATGCAGGGTATGTAATATGTACAATTCAGAAGTAATAGATACTATTTATGTATTTTTTCTATTTATCTTATCTAATAGCTGCATTACATTCAGCAGATGGGAATGCAATCACTTAAAAAATTCTTATTAAAATAGGAACTTATTAACGCCCTATTAACTTTAATAACAATAATGTGTTTTTTAACATATCTCCTATATTAACCAGGCATACTATTCAAAAGTCATGGTTAGCTATTAGGAGGGTAAATAAAGAACAGTTACCATTGAAACTGTAACTTTGAATATCCCAAATTGCTGAATTTAAAATGTTGCATTTTCTCTATCTTGAAAACATAAATTAAAAGAAAATCAGATTTTGAAAAGCTGAACTAATGTGTCACTCATTGTAATCTTGATAATACATTTTGTGTTCTATACCTGCATTTACTAAATTTTTCACACTGAGAAATAAACCCACATATTTTATTTTCAATATTTGCCTGTTGTGTAGCCTCTTCTTAGTGCTGGACTACTGCAAATTTTGTTTATTTGTTTACATGAAAGGACAGATTTATCCCTAACCCTAACCCATTTACTGTTCTTGTCTGTAGGTCGTAATACTTTTTATCTCAGTTATTTATGTGAATGGCATAAATGGCGACTTTTAGACGACAATTATTATTACAATCATTTTGGAAATAATGTTGCTTTTGAGGAGTTCAGCACAGCATCAAGGTGGTGGCACAGACATACAGACACCAGTTTTTCGTTCTTTGTCCCATAAGTATCTAAAGATCTAAGGAATCCAGCTAAAGTGCAAGTTAAATGTATTTCTTTTCTTCTTCTTCTTCTTCTTTTTTCTTTTTTCTTTTTAAACACTTCAAGTAGTTACAGAATATGCACGACACTTCACTGAAGACTGTGACTCAAAAGCTGAGTCCAACATATTTGTCTCCCTGGACTATCTCAACCATTTAAATTTCCCTCAGCAAATAAATATAGATGGATGAAGGTTCCATATCATTCCAAGGGAACAGGCTGTAGCTGCCAATCCCGCAAACACTTTGTCATGCTTCTAGCAAAAAAAGGATGGTTAAAACTATTAAGTTTGATGTGAATAAAATGCTCCTGTTTCCTTCATTCAAGCTTTGAAGCTTATTATTATATGCAAAATTGCGAATGGAGGAGCAGAGCCTGGGCAGAGCCTATTAAGCCCACTGAAGTCTCTGGAAAGGCTCCCATTGAATTCAGTAGCCCTGGGATCAGAACATGGATAACTTTATTCTGGACCACAAAGGATTTCCAAATCATTGGAATCCCAAATAATTTTTCTTCTGATTCCTTCTCATCTCTATTGTATCTCCGTTGTATGAGATGTAGTTGCACAGGTCTTAAGACATTTTATGCCTTAGCTTAGCTCCTCAAAAAGATGCAGGAACACTAGTTTTGGACTACTAGAAATACTCTGCATTACATAACATCAAGCTAAACATGAAATGTTGGTACCATTTTTGAGTCTAAGCAAATTCTGTTGCTTTTATACAAGAATAAAACATGGTGATAGGTCTGAAATCTATGGACGACATAAGCACAAAAATTGTGGAATGACAAAATAGAATTGTGTTTGGAAACTACCACCATTGGACAGAAATGGTGATATACGCTCATATTTTTCTTACATTTAGAATACTTTTCTAATACTATTCAGAAAAGTTACAGAATAACACAATTCTGCTGGTAAACACCCAGGAAGCTTCAAGAAGTTTGCAAGAAAGATCAGGGAGGATCCGTTAATGAACACTAAGCAGCAAAGTGTGGTAAAAAATTTGTTATATTATTATTAGAAAAGCATTTGAATTGCCAAATGGATTCTTTATTTGATATTGGGGCAGAGTTTCCCCCCGTCCTCTTATTTAATATGCTGTATTTTAGAATTAAATTCATAATGCTTGATAATGTAAGAACAGGGCAAATCTACTCAGAGCAAAGCCTATGGTTGACTTCTTTTCCTGGAGTAATTTATTCTTTGTGTCCATAAGAATGTTTTGCAGAGGTTTTAGACAAAGCATTGTATCAATTATTTTCCTGAGCAGGTGACAATTTATTTATGAAGTTGTATTTGCTTTCTAGTACTGAGCTATGATCATATAAGGTGGGAGTGAACACCTTACATATGAGGAAGAAAAAAGATGTGCATGTCTTCTGGAAATCAAGGCACTCAAGATTACTCCAACAGGTGATGAAAAACATTAGCAGAGGCAAAAAATAAAATAAAAGAAAAAAAGAAAAAGAAAAAAAAGGAAAAAAAGAAAAACACCTCTAAGACCAAGACAAAAATATTTTTTGCAAACAGCCAGAAAACTCAGACTAAACAATCTCCAAATTCTATATAGATGTAGTGATACATGAAGAAACAAATTAACACCTTCTGCCAAGTGGGATGTACTGTCCAATGTGTATGAATATCATGTTCAATTAAGGGTTATAAGAGTAAAATCTTTCCTTGCCCAGGAATTGAGTGACTAGAGGATGAACTCGAAGTATTTTTGTGCTAGTGGCATGGCTACTATGTGCCTTAATGTATGTGAATTCTGAGGTCAAGTATCCCAAATTTGTATCCACATTTGTGCAGTAAGCTCACCCAGATGATAGGTGACAGTAGCGCTAGCAGCAAACTTCTCTTGCCTTTTCATTACAACAGTGAAAGCATTCAAGTCCTCCTGATAGTTAAAAAAAAATGATAAAATATAACAGATTTATGCACACAGTTCTAAAACATGAAGTCCATGGAGGAAAAAGATATAATGTACAGAACTCTTGCAGAACATTAATTGTATTGCTAAATTATACTATTTGCAAGCATTTTCATTCAATCCTGTGGAACTCCCAGGCTCAGGGAAAGTTGGGGAGGCATGAGCTATTTGTAAGCAGTTATCTTGCCATGAAGTAATGGTGGCAGTTTGTCTGAATGTCTTCACATAAACAAAGTATGATAAGAAGACATACCTTCTGAGGTTTGGAGCCTTCATTATCTTTGTTGCAAAGATAATGTTACTAGATTTACATGGAACAATACAGACTGACAAAATTCTGCACTTGAATTCTAGCTTAGTGTTCCTGGGAGTGTAAAAGTCAAACCTGAGCTCAATATTTATGACAGCAATGTAATTTTATTGTCCTTATAGGAATACCTGATCAAATATGATATTAGTAATTACAAAAAAGACCTTAAAAATGGGGAAGCTCACAAGCTCACCAAAAGTGTTGTAAAGAGATGCTTCCAACCTTTCAGACAGGTGATCCCATCTTTTTAAAAAATAGAAAAAAATCATTCTTCCTTCCAGACACAAGGAAAACAGATCACAGTAATAAGACTAGAGAATGTATGTCGTGATTCAAGAGTTTAGTAACTCTGAAAGGAGCTTGTGGTTGTGCTGGATAGTTGTATGTGAACTTGTGTACTTAATGAAAGGAGGATATTATTGCAATAAAAAAAAAAGTAGAATGGATTAGAGGAGGAGTAAGAAGTTGAAGACCAAATTAGAAACAAAACCCTTTTACTGTATTTGAGCTGGAAGTCTACAGCAATGCTGTTTTGCCACTGTCTTAAGGTTTAGATGGTGTACATGGACACTGCTGAGAAGCTAAATTAATTTATTGTAGCTGAAGCTTCATAGAGAGGTAGTGAAAAGTAGAATGATCTCTACAAAGTCTTTGAATAAAAGTTTGGGTTAGTATTTTGATCATACCAACAATGCCATGTCTGTCTTAGTAAATAAAATATGTCCCTAACTGTCATCTGGCCTTGAAACCAGCTGACACAGCATGGCTTACATTCAAGTGGCTAAACTGTGTCACATCCAAAATAGTGTTCGCTTCCTTGTTAGCTTCCTTTCCTTTCCTTTCCTTTCCTTTCCTTTCCTTTCCTTTCCTTTCCTTTCCTTTCCTTTCCTTTCCTTTCCTTTCCTTTCCTTTCCTTTCCTTTCCTTTCCTTTCCTTTCCTTTCCTTTCCTTTCCTTTCCTTTCCTTTCCTTTCCTTTCCTTTCCTTTCCTTTCCTTTCCTTTCCTTTCCTTTCCTTTCCTTTCCTTTCCTTTCCTTTCGAAACCATGTTAACCATTTAACAAAATTGGTGACCATGTACTTGGACCTTAGCACTTAGTTTATCAGTATAGACACTGTTTCTTATTTATACGACCTACATGTTCTGACTTGTGCAATTTTATGTGAGCCCAATTATTCTTAATCCAGAAAAAAATCATCTACAGAGAACCCTGAAATCAAAGCAGATCTGCTGTAACCATTACTTAAAACAACTAAGCCTTTTACTGCTAATGTTAGCAAACTGCAAAGCAATTACAAGTCTAGCAAGCAAGGAGAGGTTGATTTGAATGTAGTAGTAGGAACTACTTCTTAAACAAGCATTTTAACTTGTCAAGACATGTTTAAGTTAGCAAGAACAATATCTGAACAATTTATTTAAGCATACATATACAGCCTTCCTTCATTAACGGCATTAGAGATGTTAAAAGTATAAAAATAAGTTTTGTAAGTGAGAAAAGTTAATATAACCTTAAGCTCTTTATAACCTATTTTTTTTTTTAGAAGAACTCAATAAGAAAAATGGAAAATAAAAAACAGGGTCTGTAGTAATAGCAACAGCTGTCATATTTGTTTTTGTCTCTCTCAGGTATTAAAAATGGACGAATAGAATTGATTGCACCTTTCTTTAAAACTGCCCTGGAAAGGAAGCAGGTATGACAGATTTCATCCAACATACCACAGATTTTTTAAATTGAGGCTTATGATAAAAATGCTTGCCATGATTATGTAGTATTCCTCCTGTGGTCCTATGAAATAGAGAGTGGATAGGAAACTGTACTGCTGTTTGTCGTACTCAAACTGTAGAAGCCACCCACACTCACTGAAAGATTATCGTTCAGTATGCATGTAGCTTACAAGAACATATTTGTGAATTTTTTAGTTTAACAATAGAAGACAGATCATACCAATTATTTCTGTACACAGAAATATTACCCATTGTTTCCTATTCCACAGATTCTTTTGGGAAAATAAGTTTTTGACACAATCTGAATACTCAGTTAGAAGGCACAACAAATTAATATTACTGGAATTCAGGATAAGGACAATGGAAAAAGAGGGATCTGATCCCCAACAACTTGGTCTGAACATATCAAATAAGGGTATATCTGTCTGTCATTTATTAAGTCCATGAAGGCTGTACTACTTAGGTATCTAAATAGAGGTATAACGACATGAGTTTAAGAAATCACATACAATTTTTTGGCCACAAACTGAGATATCAAATCCCTAAACAAGATATATATGCAGAGAGAAGCTGAGAAAATTCAACAATAAGATTTTAAAATGTCTTCTATTACCTGATGAGAACCATTTGTAAATGTTTAGAATTTTGAATGCTCTTTGCAAAATATAGTAAGAGTCCCTTCAATGCCAAAATTTGTAAGCATAACTCTGAGAGTCAAAAAAATGAGTCATGCATGATTCCTTATGCTTTCATATTCCCATTTCATCTGTAGTGTTGGACCCTCTGTGAAGCCACACTCTATATCTCTGAATTCAGAGGGACTTTGAAGCCCCTTTGAAGTTAAGAAAATTTAGGTTGAGTGAGGCCTTTAGGAAGGTTGTTCTATTTTGTCTGTTTACAATGAAACCTATCAAAATGCTGTCATATTTTGCAGTTTCTTTTTTTTTTTCTTTTTTTTTTTTTTTTTTTACAGGCATGCATACAAAAGAGAAATAGGAGCCCACTTTTAATATTTTACAGAAGTGATTTAGCACAGCAGTACTGGAAACTCCATTCTTTCTTTCTTGCAAACTCAATAAATCATTCCAGTTCTCCTAAGTTCCAAAGTCTGCTGAATTTCTGAGTTGTAAATGAGCTGGGGCCTGCTTCTTACCTTGGGAAGTTTTGTAAATGCTTGAGTGAATGTGAGAAGCAATAAACCATTCTATGCTATAGTAAGAGCCTAATCTGGATTCCAGTGAAACTGTGTGGAGAGAGTCCTCTGACTCACACAGTGGAGAAGAAATTGCAAATCATATACATCGCTTAGCCCATGCAGTATGAGAACAGGAAAGTGAGTCTTAAAGAAGAAAACATACATATGGCTATGTTTGGACATAATAGTATTCATTTCCTATCTGCTATGGAGTGATATTGGTGACAGCCAGGAAGGTGAGGACAAGAAGGTCCTGAGAGCCTGCTCAGCTACAGATAAGCAAGGGCAGAGTAAACAGAAGTACACAGGCAAAAGAAAGATCAGTAGAGTAACTTTTTTTTTTTTTAACCAACCTTGTTCCCTTGACTTTTTTTTTTTTTCATTTTATTTCTTTTCCTTATTACTCTTCATATTGCTCCTTTAACGTCATTGACTGTGTGAGTCTTCCATCACACAGAAGGACTTATGTGGACTATCAGTTTTTTAGGGGGTCTAAGCCTTTGCACAAAACACTGCATATTTGTGAAAAATGTAAAACAGATGCCTTGCAGGCAAATACAGAGTACATATTGCCACAGTAAACTTGTGATTGTTTTCATACCATTGCTTTCTATTTCATTGCACATAAATATGATTCTGCAAGCCTCTTTGCTTGAGTTTGACAGGAAGAAAATCACAAGACTTTCACACAAGAACAGCTGAAAGCAAACTAAGATGGAGCACTTCAATGAAAAAGGACAGACAGAGCTCTGGCCATTGCTATGTGCCTTAAAGCTTCTAGTGCATATAGTCTAAGGTATCGTTCTCCTAGCTGGCTCTGAAATATGAATAACTGTTGCCAGGTCTGCATTTGAAACAAATGTTTGCTATGTCCTGGTGAGGCACTGAAAATAGAAAGCTGACCTGATTATTCTGTCTGTGAATGGTTGCATACTTTTCTATCACAATGAGTAGTTTTGTCATTTTGAGATGTTGTGGTTTAACCCCAGCAGGCAGCTGAACACCACAGAGCCGCTTACTCACTCCTCACCAGTGGGATGGGGGAGAGAACCAGAAGGGCAGAAGTGAGAAAGCTGCTGGGTTGAGATAAAGACAGTTTAACAGGTAAAGCAAAAGCTATACACACAAGCAAAGCAAAACAAGGAATTCATTGACTACTTCCCATCAGCAGCAGATGTTCAGCCACTTCCAGGAAAGCAGGGTCCATCACATGTAACGGTTACTTGGGAAGACAAGCACCATTGCTCCAAATGTCCCCACTTCCTCCTTCTTTCCCCCCAGCTTTTATTGCCAATCACGATGTGCTATGGTATGGAATATCCCTGTGGTCAGCTGGGTCAGCTGTCCTGGCTGTGTCCCCTCCCTGCTTCTTGTGCACCCCCAGCATCCTCTCTGGCAGGGCAGCGTTAGAGGCAACTGAAGGCCTGTTGCATGGTTCAGCAACAACTAATATATCCCTGTGTTCTCAACATTGTTTTGCATCACAAATCCAAAATACAGCACCATGCAAGCAACTGTGAAGAAAATTAACTTTATCCCAGACAAAGCCAGTACATGAGATTATATTATTATAATTCACCATACAACTCAAATCCATTACAAAGGGTATTCAGTAGCATCCTCACTAGCTGGACTATTTGCAGTAAGGATCAGACACCAGTGACTCCTCTGATCTCCTTGGTAAAGACCAGAGTGTTGACTCCTCCATCTGTGCTACTGCTCAGTGTGGGACTAGTTTGCTAACCAAGGAAAATGGTTTCTAGTGACATTCTCTGTGTGCAGGTCTTCTGTGTTATTTCTTAAAAAATCATAGAATCATAGA
>VXAA01005102.1:0-17857 GCA_013399115.1 Anseranas semipalmata
GGGACCCGAGAGACACGGGAAGCTTGACTGCCAGTGATGAAGACCGAGGCAAAGAAGTTGTTGAGTACCTCAGCCTTCTCCATGTCTGCTGCTACCAGTTCTCCCTTCTCATTTATCAGAGGGGGTACACTCTCCTTGGCCTTTCTTTTCTGGCCAATGTACCTATAGAATCCCTTCTTGTTATTCTTTGCATCCCTTGCCACGTTCAATTCCATCCGTGCCTTGGCTTTCCTGATCCCATCCCTACACATCTGGATGGCATCCCTGTACTCTTCCCAGGCCACATGTCCCTGCTTCCACTGCCTGTGCATTTGCTTCTTACACCTCAGCTTGACTAGCAGCCACAACCAGTTGCACAGCCATGTTGGTTTCCTGCCTTCCCTCCTTACTTGTCATAAGGTAAAGTTGATTGAACGTTTCTGTTAATATTGATTACATTGATTTCTTTATCACTTCCTCAAAACTTTAGTTTTGGCCAAAAATTCAGTTTCCTCTTTAAAATTTCATAAAAATGACGCTGACTCCCATAAGCATGGGGTAGGTATTTTCTGCTAAGAATTTTTCTGAAGCTGTGTTCCGGCAGGGTAATGTAATTTGAAATTTTTGAGCAATGCAGTTTGTAAGCCTGCATGCATGCCTTTTGTTGTCTCAAAAGTGCATTTCATGTTTGATTCGGTTAATAGTGGAAGCAGACAAATTTGAATAGTCACAGTGAAAATCTGGAGGTATTACTAAGTGCAGTGTTTAACAGAAGTAGACTTAAAATGTCATTGGCTGTTCTTACATGTGCATAACAAAAGGGAGGCAGACATCAGGTTTCAGTGAAGTTTAACCTCCCTGCCCTGGGCTACATGTTACTGTAATTTTATCTTTACTAGGTGACAGTGCATAGAGTATGTGTAGACATTTTCACAGAAATAGTGTCATTATTGAACAGCTCTGTTTTTTATATGATCTTGCAGTGTTGAGTTCTTCCTCATGCTTTTTCATCGGTAAGGTGAAAAGAATATCCTCAGTGTAAAGTTTTGCACTGAGGATATATATATCATCCAAAGAATGTTGCTTTCCCAGTGTTTCAGGACACTGATAAAGACTGCGCTGATGCAGGCAGGACCCATATTCCCCTAATTTAGGCAACATCATTCTTAGTTTGTGTGCTGCAACTATTACACACTAAATCATAGTATTCAAGGCTAGCCAAAGTCCTCCTTCGTGTATTTACTGTTGTTTCTGCAAAGCTTCATCTTTCTCCATGTCCTTCCAAGTTTCTCTGTCAATTTTGGATCCAAAAGTTCTTTGCATGCTATTAATGAAAGTACAAAATGTCAATCTGAAAGCCAACTGTATAACTAGCAACTATTATAACTAGCAACTAGACAATTCATTCTGAAGGGTGTCACGTTCCAGAAGTGAAACAACATTTGTTGCATGCAACTTGCAAGCTTTCAAGTCAGTTGACTTACTTGAATGCCCAGTTTACACTAATGTTAAATGTTAAGATGAACAATAACTAACAAATGTTAAGACGAACAATAACTGTTGTAAGCTGTACTTAAAGGATAAAGGATTTTGTCCCTTAGAATACTTTAGAAGCATTGACTCTGGAAAAAGATTTGACTGATCAGCTAAACATGACCTTCCAGGATGACAGTGAGAGTGAAAGGAGTGATACAATCTTTGAACATGCATATAAAAGAACAACCAAGTAGAAAAGCTGTGTTACCCCTTTTTAGTTGCTACAGTAATGGATCCAATTATGATGAGAAGGATACTATAAAAATGAAAACTATAAAATCTTTTTCTTTTTTTAAAGGATTGGAAGCCAGGGCTTAACCTGAGAGGCAAGGTATTGGTTCTTGTTTTGGTGAAAGTTACAAGGTAGTAACAATCGCAGTCTGTAAGTATTTGTGTAGTGGATATAATTTTTAGACTGATTTCCTAGGAAGACAAAGCTTATGGCCACACGAGCTATTAATTCCTCAACACCTCTGAATTGTAACTTTAGCCAACTGTAACTTCAGTTTGAGGGCTTATGGCAGTGGCTTATGCTGGGACCTCCACCTAGATATTGGAGAATCCAGGGAATCATCCATTATCAAAACACATGACTTTAGAAAGCAGGATTCAGTGGTTCTGCTGCTCACAGAACCATTTACTTTCGTAGTAGGGTTTTTCTAGATCTATTATGCAAAGGAATAAAATAGATCATTACTTTGAAGTAACAGAAGTAGAGAAGTAGGAGCAGGGGTTTTTTTTTTAACTGTTTAACTAAACTGGTTTTTTTAACAGTTGACACTATTTATAAGTGCTATGGTGGACTTGATAATACTGGAAATTTACAAAAACAAATTGACAGATCCTTTCCCCTGCCCTCCCTCCCCGAATATATGTTCTAGTTCAGCTACAGGTATTTGTATTTCCTTCACTTAGTTAAAGAAATTATTGGGACAGTATAATATAGTTTGTAGATTGATGATTTGTCATAACTTCATCATCTGTGTTGCTTTGAGGAACCTTCTGATAAATAGAAGAACACTGAGTGATTGGTGACTCATACAAATCTTATTAACATGGTATTGAATTGTATTCTAAATCCTAAACAGAATGGGGAATGCCTCACCAGCCCCCTCACCCACCTCCAGATCAGCAGTGGATGGCTCCAACCCCAGGTCAAATGGAAATTGTTCCTCCATCTGAAGACAGCAACAGTCAGGACAGTGGGGAGTTTGCTTCTGACAACAGGCATATATTTAACCAGAACAATCACAACTTTGGGGCACCTCCCGATAACTTTGCAATGGGGCCAGTGAACCAGTTTGACTATCAGGTGAAACATATTTGTTGCTTTAATATTGTAGACGTGCAGAGTCCCTTCCGTGGATGTGTTCCTCTAATATCATCTAGCGGCGACTTTCATTCTTCAGTTCTACAAACAACTACAGAATCTGTTATCTGCTAAAATACATTTTTACCAAATACTTTACAGAAGAAGACTTTAGAGTTTTCTGTTCTATTGAGGCCAAAGATGTTTTTTTCTAGACTAGTAATGAGAAATGGCTGTTGTCTGCACTATTAAAATGAATCACTGTTTTCCAGTATATAAACTAACAGTATGAAGTTTTGTGGTTTTTTTCTTTTTCTTTTTTTTAAAAAGGGAGGGAAAAAAAGGTCAGACATATATACTTAAATACACTAGATAATGTACCGTAGGGAACAGTCTTGTATTTGCAGGGAGATAGACTGGATGATCCATTGATCTTTTCCATATCTATCTACTGTGATTCTTTGAATAAACAATGGTATTTCTAAAAAATCCACATCCAATTTTTTGTTCATTCTGGCATACAAGTTGTATAGCATAATAAAATTGTAGGTGGTTTTAGCACTAATAGAAGGGGGCATTGTACAAATCTTTAAACACAGAGCTTTTGGATCTTTCACTAAATTTCAGTATTTTTCCTCTCAAAACTCTTGATGTAAATGCCAAACTATACCTTCTGAAGCATCTACCTCCTGTTCATAAACAAACCCAAGGGACGATTGGCAGGAACATGTTTGTCTTCTGGCCTACTTTTCTCTCTTACTCAGTTTTCATGTTCAGCAATATTGAGAGGAAGTGAACCATTCATTTTTAAATACACTAGGTTATAGTGATTTCCTATGTTTACTGCTGTGAGACCAAATCTTAAAATGAGTTTCTCAAAATTCTTGAAATACTACAGAAAACTTGTTTTGCAGAGCGTAACACAGGGGTGCTTGATCTGAAATTGTGGAAGAGTACTTCTATTAACTTAAATAGTCAACAGAAAAAAATAATAATAATAAAAAAAAAACACTTGATGCTATAGCTTTCTTGCTAAACACTGCCCTCCTGATAGTTTCAGTAGGCTTTTGTGGGTACCAAGTACTTTTAAAACAAAACAAAAAAACAACAGAGAATCCCACTCATGTATGCCTCATGACTTTTGGTTTATATACAGCTTGCTCAGAATCCAGGGTCTGTGCTAAACTTGCATAATTGTGCATTTAATATTTTAATCAGCCATACTAGTAACATCTGTGAATGATTACTGGAAGATNAGTTTCATTAGGCTTTTGTGGGTACCAAGTACTTTTAAAACAAAACAAAAAAAACAACAGAAAATCCCACTCGTATGCCTCATGACTTTTGGTTTATATACAGCTTGCTCAGAATCCAGGGTCTGTGCTAAACTTGCATAATTGTGCATTTAATATTTTAATCAGCCATACTAGTAACATCTGTGAATGATTACTGGAAGATACACAGTGCAAAATTCTTTTGTAATAAAAACTTGAAGTTTTCATTTTTGTCCTCAGGTTGTAGGTATAGGGAAACACTGCTAACATAGCTAGAATTTTAGATTTTTTTTTTTTTGTATACCCTTCAATTAACTGCATGCTTTGATGATAAGTTGGTGAGGAACTGCTGGAAACAGATCGTGATTATAGGGCTTAATGTTTAGCAGAATATGAAAGGAGATTGATTGAAGCCCTTTCAGCTTCACTAGTATCCCTGCTTAAACCTAAATTTACTCATTAAATTTTTAAGGAAAACCTGTTTCTTGGGGACCACAGGAAAAGAAATTGAGAGATCTTGTAGCCTAGAAATGATGGATTCCTACTTGCATGGATTTCTGTAGACCGACTTGCGCACATGCTGTGTACAGTGTTCAATGTGAAGAAAAATAAACTGCATTACTCTTTCAGCATGGGGCTGCTTTTGGTCCACCTCAAGGTGGATTTCATCCACCTTATTGGCAGCCAGGACCACCAGGGCCGCCAGGTCCACCAGCACCTCCTGCACCTCCTCAAAATCGAAGGGAGAGACCCTCGTTCAGAGACCGACAGCGTTCACCTATTGCGATGCCTGTGAAGCAGGAGCCTCCACAGATTGGTACATGTTAACCACTCCTTAATGAAAAAAAAAAAAAAAGAGCTGTGTTTTAAAAAGAATTGCAAAATTTGAAGACTTTTTTTCTTACAAAGTAAAAAACAAGGGAAAGAAAAAGCTGTTCTAAATGTTTTTTTCCCCACAATCCTTTGTGTGAGTTGTTTGGATTGGGGTGGAGGGTTTGCTTGTTTTTATTTGTTTGTTTGTATGGGGGAAGGTTTTTTTCATCTTACAGAACTGTAAATCTCACTTACGCAGATGCCGTGAAGCGTAGAACTCTGCCTGCCTGGATTCGTGAGGGCCTGGAAAAGATGGAACGAGAGAAACAGAAAAAATTAGAAAAAGAAAGGATGGAGCAACAACGTTCACAGATGTCTAAAAAAGAAAAGAAGGAAAGTGAGGAGGCTGAAGAAGGGGATGGCCCACGGTTACCTCAGAAAAGCAAATTTGTAAGTAGAAGGGTTTGCTCTTTGTCAGGTGTGTATTTCCTGAAATTAATAACTCTTTGGTCCCTTCAAAAGAGAGACTTTATATACCTGGCTGTCTGTTTCTGTTGTGTAAAGTAAGGTTATGCTGCTGCTTTTTTAACATTCCCTTGGTGTTTTGAAATTGTCAGTGTCTAAGAGGTAAAAGTGTATTACTTGATCTGTAGTAGCAAAGAAACAATGACAAAATTGTGCTTTTTTTCTCTTCTGTTTCAGGAACATATATGGTCTTTGAAATAAGTAGTTAAGAAATTTGGATATCTGTATTTGCTAAACTGAGCCCATTTAAGAATTTAAGTTGCATTCTCTTCAGCAGTTATCTCATTTGTTTGCAGTTCTGAGTACCTGTCTGGCAGTGAACTGACAAGCATGTATTTACTTACTTCATGTGGGGAGGGCAGGATCTGTGTGTTCATTATGAGGAGAGAAAAGAAATAGGGTTTTGTGATAACCGTAATACAGTTTTCAGTGCAAAGTAAATCAAATTGATTATCGTAAGTAGAAGCTAATGAGCTTTAAATCTAATTCTTTTTCCTGAAATGTACGATGCTGTTCTTGTAGGACAGCGATGAGGAAGATGAAGATGCTGAAAACACAGAAGCTGTAAGCATTGGGAAAATCAGCAGGAGTCCATCCCCGGCTCCTCAAGAGGAGCAAAGTGAACCAGAAATGACAGAAGAAGAGAAAGAGTATCAAATGGTATTAGTAATGTAGTTCACACCGAGTATTGTCTATTTGCTGATATTATTTGGGCATAGCAAAGTAAAACCCTTCTTCTCTGCCTGGTACCATTAATAGAGGTATATGGCACATCATGCAGTGAAGCTGGGTTAAATCTGCATGTCTCTTTATGATGCTGTCTTTCTCACCTAGATAAGCATATAGGTTATAAAAACTCATATTTAGCACAGTAGTGAAAGAATGTAGCGAATGTAGACTTTACATTGACTGCTATTAATTCTATGGTTTTGCTTAATTTGGCAAATTCCTGAAAACTTTCAAAGATTAAATACATCCATCTAAAATCTATGCTTTAACCTCAGTTCCCGAGAAAGGGGATTTAAGAAATGTATTCTTGCAAGAAAGTGCTAGAAACTTAAGTCTTGTACCAGCGACAATTTCACTGTGTCTGCAAAACCATTGTACTTTGAAATCACAGTTGTACGCTAATTCTTTAACTGAAATCTTGTTAATGAAGGTCCTGGATTCTAAAAAAAAAAAAAAAAAAAAAAAAAAAGGTTTTATTAATATATTTAAATTTTGTCCTGTGGCTTTGTGTTTTTTTTTGTAAAGCACATGGCCAGATTGAACAGCTTGGAGAACTAGCTACTAATATTTCATGTTTTTATAGTAAAGAAAGACTAATAAAATCCTATGTAAGTGACCTCTGATGGTTTTTGCAGGACTGGGGTCAGTGAGACAGCATGCCAGACAGAAATATGCTCTTTCTTTTTGAAAGAATAAATGGGATCGGTCTAAGTGTAGTTCTGATTTACACATTCATTTTTTGCATCATTTGTGACATTAGCAATTGGTGCCCTGCTTAAGTGTGTGTAATACATGTGGTTACAGTTCACAGTCAAAATACGGACTGTTCTGCAAGTTTTGAGTGCAGGTCAAATTTAAACAATTTCAAACTTAGTTTTTTAAGTTGTGTCTGTTGAAAAGAATCATTAAAAAATGTGCAGGAGAGTACTTTCGTAGCCATCAAAAGAAATGAAGTTCTATGGATGTAATTTGAATGCAGAATTCATTCAAGAGGTTTTGGCCTTCAATTTTATGTACAATTTTCTTCAGATGTTGCTGACAAAAATGCTGCTGACAGAGATTCTTTTAGATGTCACAAATGAAGAAATTTATTACGTGGCCAAAGATGTACACCGTAAAGCAACTAAAGGTATGCCAGTTCTTTTTTTAGTTTCTTCTGTGAATATTCTATATTTGCATGTCTCTAGAACATTTAACCTCCATAGTTATCCCCCAAGAACAAGTGCAGTATAATGCATCCAACTTGATAGAGTTCAAATCCAGTAACCATGTAATATTGTCCTGTGCAGTGTATTGTGAGTTACTTCAGTTGTTCCATTTCTTTCATGCAATTCATTTAGTTAAAATGGTACCTGTGTGTCAATGGCTCTTCAGTTGTAGCTGTTTCTTAATGCTATCATTTTTATCTCAAGTCCTTAGCTGTTCAGAAGTGAAAAGAGATGAACTTTGAGTCCTCAATTAGTAATTCATTTGCTTTCACTATTAACATGTTATTGTACTTGCATAATGTTTTTTAACATAACTGAGTTAATCTAAATATATAACTACTGAAACTTGAAAATTATGTGCAGATGCTGTAACTTGGAAAGTGATTTATGAGTATTTGTTTTTTTTTTCTCTTCACTATTGATTTGCAGTTAAGTTCTAAATCTTCGTGGTCAGAAAATCTAGAATTGGTTTTAAATGGATGATGCGTTTTTAATGTTTCTTCTCTCCCTCCAAAGAACAGCAATAGTAGTAGATTTAACAATACCATAGACTCATGACTATGAAATCGTGGCTATTTGTGTTAACATGTTGTTCCTGTTGTTGATGTGATACAAAGCTCCTGCAAAACAGCTGGCACAGTCCAGTGCACTGGCTTCCCTCACTGGACTCGGTAAGTATGTTCCTTATTTTTGAGAGGGCTTAAAGGGGGAGTTTCACTCTTGCCTTGCATTTCTAGAAATTGCATTTTGAAACTAGATTTTAATTGCCCGGGAGTATGGGTCACTTTCCAATAACTTTATCAGCACCTCTGTTTGTTTCACAGGTGATCCTACTGATATAAGTGGGATGGTTTTTGGAGTAAAGGCCTAGTCAGTGTGAGTTAGTGTATGAGAATCTTGCCCTGATTTTGGAAAATATATAAAAAGCACTAGATACATTTACTTTTCAAAGTATGATGGTTTCAGGAGCACACTGCAGTCTTCAGAGAGAGGAATACTGTTTTATATTTTTCTCCTATTTTGATCCATCCAAGCAACAAGGGAAAGCTGATAGAACAGTGATACAAATGCTTATAAATAAAAATGTTGCCAGCTTCGCAATTTTTATTTTATTGAAAAACTACATAAGTACAGAGGCTCCCATATCATGTATTACCAGAATCAACCCAGGAAAAAGAAATTGAAATTCCAGCTTGAGACACAACAGCAAAAGATCTTTCCCAACATGCTTTTTATCGTCTAAAACATACTGCAGCGGTGTCAGTGATCATTTATGTGCTTGTTACATGGAATTCTGGTGAATTCAATTGAACGTTATAATCACAAGTATTCAAGTGTTTTAAAACTAACTCGATAAAGATTGTAAGAACCTCAAGCTGAAAGAAAGTAGAATATCTCCATGTCAGATATTTAAATTGACTTTCTATTTCTTATCAGTCCAGTTATATCAGTTATTAATATCTCTGGGGGAGAAGAAGGTCCATTTCTGTTCCATCTCTGTACCCGTCAAAGTGCAGTATTTCCTAAATCAGTGTAGAAAAATTGATATGGCATTCAGAATTTCTGTAGCCTTGGACTACGGAGGAGGCTGAAGTCATTTCAGAGATGTCTTCCGGGAAAGATCCCAGGCATTTCACTGTTTTTTCTGTCCGGTTGCTGATACAAAGGAAGGCATTGTTACAATCTCCACAGGGAGCTTTTTTGCCCTTCCATACAATGGAAAAAGTATCGTGATCACAGTGGTTGCTTGATGAAAATAGACGAGCTGTTCCAGAAGGAGTAGAACCGGACAGTAAGCATCAATGCAGATATGGGGGCCTTGTTCACACCAGTCAAACAACATTGGCACTTACCAGAATAAAGTGACTTCTGCCCAGAAGAGGAAGTGAAGGAAGGGCAATGTTACTCTCCTCTTTGCCCACAGAAATATTAAGAACAAAGCTTAATCTTTCCTCGTGATAGACTGGACTTTATGCACGCAGGTGGACTGGGTGGTTATGGATCAGGAGACAGTGAAGATGAGAGGAGTGACAGAGGCTCTGAATCATCTGATACTGATGATGAGGAACTACGACACAGAATCAGGCAAAAACAGGAAGCCTTTTGGAGAAAAGAGAGAGAACAGCAACTATTACTAGAAAAACAGCTAGAAGGTAAATAACATGTCTTCTTACTGTGCTGCTGTGTATGTAGTTTACTACTTAGTGTATGTAAATTTGTGGGAGCGAAAATGCATTTTAAGCCAAAAAATAGGAAGTCTAATTTAGAAATGATGTTTTTAATTAAAATGTATTAACAAAAAAGAGATTTTTTTGAGCTACTTGATCAAAATTGGGCTTGCTGCTTCTCTTTCTAACAAGAAAAAAAGCATTTAGTGTTTTCCATAAACTATTCGACTTCAGTGTTAAAAGATCAGATATGTTGCCTATTTATCTATATGCTATGGATATTATACTATATAAATAATAGTATCTCTTTATAAAAATTCATATGTGGGTATTTTATGTATATATAGTGTGTATTTATATATATAAAAAACCCGTTAGTATCTCAGTTGTGTCTGGGGGATAAATTTCACCCATCTGCACCAGACTGTGTTTTATATAAACTTGATTCCTTAAAGTTGCATATGAAGCACATTCTTCATCTGAAAAACTTGCTTTTGTATTACATAAATTTGTGCAGTGTGCCTTTCTGACTGTACAGCTGGAGGATGCAGTTTCTTTGAACTCATTGTTCTCAGTTGTAGTTGGGGTTTGTGTCCATATACTGCATCTTCCTACCGGGGTTTTTGGACCTAATACTGGGAACAGATTAGTGAACCAAGTCAGTTCCCGTTTAGCCTCTGAGAAGGTGGCAGGGTTGATTTTAATAAATAGATAAATAAATCTGTGATTTACTTCTGCTTCTCCCTGCAAGGTAGGGTTTATCCTTTTATACCGATATTATAGCTCAAAGGGGTACCACAGTCACCTTGTACTGCTGAAAGGCAGTCTAGATGGATGGATGAATACAATGGTAGGAAGTCCACAGAATTTTTCAGGATCTAAGCTAAGCTGGAGGAGGAAGAAAGTGCTATTACAAGAGCATTTTTTTTCTTATTTTAAGATGGATGATTTCATCCTTTTATTTTAAAGGCCTAGAAATAGACATGCATTGCTTACTAAAAGGCTGCATTAGCTAAACATTTGGTTTCCTTAACATTCCTGTCTCTCTCTGCATGTTTTAAGAGTTATGCGTAAAAGGATAGCAGTATGGAGTGTGGCTTAGTTGTGGCCTATGACCTCTGTCTTCCTGGTGCAGCAGGTCGGATGCCAGTTCAGGGACAGCTCTGTTGGGTTGTTTGCAGAAATATAAATCTAGAATCATAGGATGGCTTGGGTTGGAAGGGACCTTAAAGATCATCCAGTTCCAACCCCCCTGCAGGGTCACCTCCTGCTAGACCCGGTTGCCCAGGGCCCCACCCAACCTGGTCTTGAACACTTCCAGGGATGGGGCATCCACAGCTTCTCTGGGCAGCCTGTGTCAGTGCAAATAAATAAAGAAGCTGATTCTGTAAGTGCAGAATAGTGAATGCAGGGTCACCTGCCTCTTATAAGAGGTGTTTAGAAAAGACAGATCTCTAGTATACAATGTACCTTCTTCTGACATACACCGTCTTCTGCCTGTGTTGCATAATATCTCAGGAACCAGATGGAATTGTTTTCTAGGTTACATTTGACCAGGAGTTGCCTTTTGGAGTACTGTGGATTTCCGGATGCAGTTTTATTCCCTAAGTTAATACGGGAACTGATGGCCCACATCAAAAGGCCATATTTTGGCTAAAAATATTGTATGTCAGTTATTTTTTTCTGGATTCAATTAAAAGTGGGGAGAGGAGGTAAACTTGGCCAGTGATGCAAAGGATCCTATGTGGAACAGAAATAAGTAAAACTTCTTTAAAGTTGGAAACCTCTGGAAAATGCTATGTGGGTCTGAATTTCTTTATTTTGCTGTATGAAAATCTTGGTCTGCATATTTATTATGTTACTTTCAGGAAATGTATTTTTATTTCCGCAGTTATCTCCTTAGTGTGTTTGCAGCATTTGCTGACTACCAAGCTTACATATAATCTCAACTGATGTTAACTCTTTCTTTTGTAAGAGCTTCACCATCTGTCTGTATTAAATGCTATGGTCTTTAGTTCTTGGCTGAGTCTTAAGCAAATAATTGTCCACAAGTCTCCTTTTTATGTTGTTCCTCTCTTCCTTGGAATTCCTGGGCTACGAAAACTTAAGAACAAAGAAAATGTAAATTGCTTGTACTAGTTAGCATTTAGGACTAATCTAAGTTTCCCTGGATAAAGCCATAAACTGGATGATTTCTTTCAAAAAACAAACATGCATCACTACAGGAGAAAGTACTTTCTCTAAGATTTTTTTTGATAATGAGTTCTACAAAACATACAGGCAGCTACAGCTGGCATTGTTCTGAGGTTCAGGGGCAACACATGCACTGTTTGGGAAATGCACTTTCTTTAGACCTGCCAGTGGTCACTCGGCCACACATGAACAGGACTGGGAGGAAGGCAGGAAGCACAGGTATAGCTAGAGGGGTATTATAAGGAGGAGAAGGGGAGATTTTGGTGTGTAGAATGGTTGCAGGAGAAAAAAGTATGTGTGTATAAATGAATTTGGGTGTTCTGGTGGCCTAGGGTATTCATTTGAGAACTTTTAGTCTTCAGCTACTGAAACATGAAGTGACATCAAGCAGTTCTAAAAGCATCAGGTTTGTGCACTTTTCTAGACCGGGGGAACAACCCTTCCATAATTATATTTATAAATAAATAAAAGAATAAGGTGTTTGGTAAGTAGTTGGTACAATGGCAGACATTGTATTAAAAGTATTATGAAAGGTGCTTGGAAATCTTGTTTTTGCAAAAGGAACAGTATGGAAATTAATTTTCCTATTACTCCAAATTACTTACATTTTTCTTTTGTATATTTTTTCAGAAGAAAGGCTACAAATTGACAAAGTTTCAAAAGAGATGAATGAATTTATCAACAAAGAACAAAACAGTATTTCAACATCACAGGAGGCAAAAGAAATTGAAGCCGATATGGTTCATGACAAGAAAAGATCACCAAATGCAATTGCACCTGACATAGAACCCAAAAAAGAGGGTAAAGAAAAAGAGAGGGCAGGAAGGAGTAGATCAAGAAGCTCTAGTAGTGGTAGCACTAGCAGCAATAGCAGAAGCAGTAGCAGTAGCAGCAGTGTATCTAGTTCATCATATAGTACGAGCTCAGGTAGTAGTCGCAGTTCTTCACGTTCTTCCTCTCCTAAAAGGAAGAAGAGACACAGTCGCAGTAGAACGCCTTCACATAAAGTTAGGCGCAGTAGAAGCAGGAGTTATTCCCATAGAAATAGGAGAGAGAGGAGTAGAAGCAGGGAAAAAATAAGGGAAAGGAGAAGATCTAGTAGAAATCGGAGTGCTGAAAGAGGGGAGAGACGAAGAATTCAGAGCCCTTCTCAAGAGAGAAGTTGGGATAGACGTAGAAGTAGTAGCCATTCTAGAGACAGACGAGCTAGCCGTGCTAGTCGCAGCAGAAGTAGGGATAGACGCAAAACTGAAGACCAGCGTAGAAGTCCTACTGGAAACAGGCATAAACATAAAAGTGATGGTAAAGATCAAGAGAGGAAGAAAGAGCAGGGTGCAACTGTAGATAAAGACAGAAAAAAGAACAGAGAAAGGGAGCGAGATCAGGAAAAAAGAAAAGATAAGCCAAAAAAGGAGGAAAAAGAAAGCAAGGCTGGCAATCATGACGACAATAGATTAAAGAGAAAAAGAGACAGTGAAAGAACTTTCTCTCGCAGTGATTCGATATCTGTGAAAATATTAAGACAGGATTCCAGACAAGACAGCAAAAAAAGTTCTACCAAAGATAGCAAAAAACGGTCAGGCTCTGAATCTAGTGCAAGGAGTAGTTCTGAATCACCAGGAAGCAGTAAAGAAAAGAAGGCTAAGAAATCGAAGCATATTCGATCATGCTCCATGGAGAAATCTCAAAGGTCTGGTAAGAAGGCAAGCCGCAAACACAAGTCTAAGTCACGATCAAGGTAGTATACTTTTTAAGTATTTTGTCTGACTTTTTTTTTTTTTTTTTTGCTATTCGTCCTCATGTGTACGACATATGAACTTTTTTAATAAAGTATGGTATTTATTAAATTTTCTTAGGCAAAAGTAACTTTGGAAAGTCTTGTAAAATTATTAATTATTAAGCCTGAAGTGTGTGTGGGTTTGGGGGTCTTTTATTTTTTCCAATTAACTTTTCCCCCTTTTTCCTTTATTTTTCAGATCAACAACTCCTCCTCGTCGTAAACGCTGAGGAATTTATGGCACCAGTGCTATGACATTTAAAAATTCCATGAGTTATAAAAGGCTTGTCTCATTATAGAGGCACATTGTGGCTATGTAGGTGAAACCAGAATCCTTTTTTTATCTGTAAATAGGTGTATTTTTTTCCAAATGCTGCTCAGAATTAAATACCTAATAGGATTTCTTTGTATTACATTTTTTCAAGAACGGTAGTGCTTAATAAGAATATAAAACATGCCATTCTCTTTCAGCTGTAATGTTCTTAAAATTACTATTGAATGTACTGTGATGTCAATAAAGCTCTTTAGTTCATTTTTTTGTTTAAAATTCTTGCACCTGGATTTTGTGTTAAATTGTAGAAAGTACTTTTAAAAAAAAAAAAAGAAAAAGGCAGCTTTTTTTTGGTATAACAAATTTTTAAAGTACTTGAAAAAAGATTTTAACCTGTCCAAGTATGTTATCTATGGAGTTGATGAGATTAATCTGTTGGGTGGGGGGTGTGGAAGAACAGAGAATAGTCATCTTCTTTCTTTAGATGTGTAATAGATTTTTAATATCCTTTTTTTTCTTTTTGGACTATCAACTAACATGCTGTGTGTGTACAATATGGGTCACTGTAATACAAGCTATACTTAAACAGACTGAACCCTATTAGGAATATGTGGAACTAACTGATCTTGTGTGATAGTGTTGAGCTCTGAAACTATATTCCTCACTCAGTTTTCAGAGAAAACTTTGTGGACCTTTAGGGATGTTACAGAAACAAGACTCAGTTTTTTAAATGTTTTATGGAATATATTCATAAATGGCACTCAGAACACATTAGAGAACTGACAATAGATAAACTTTACATTTTGGCACATGCTTTAAATGTGTAGGAAACATTAAAACTGGTTATTTTTGCTAGTGTTATGAGAGTTGTGATTCCCATAAAGCTAACACATTGGCTAGACAGCAACTTAACTAATTTTTTAATTTTTTTGTATCACTATAAAGTGAAAGAGATCACTGATTAACTCCTTCTTCAGGAAATGAACTACTGTACTTAGTAACAAGAATGTGAATAAGTCCTAGTTTAAAAACAAAACAAACAAACCCCGCAACCCTGGGCCACTGACCGTTACAGAAGAACGAACATTAATTCAGGAAAAGATTGGAGATATATGTCTAAAAGGTCTGGTATGATACCAATTGTGAAAAAGATAAAAGGCTTAACATCAAAGAAAGATCTCTTTGGCTGTATCTTCTAAGAAAAAAATACACTATTACAGGCAACTTGCAAAGCATGTCTTCTTGAACAGATTAATCCATTTAACTAAAAGTAGGATTCAGCTATGTAGCATTTTTGCCAAAGTATTTTTTTCATAATTAGACACAGAAGTAAACGGCTTCAGTGCAAAGAATCACATTTTAATTATACATTTATTAAGCAAGTTAATGGCTGTTGAATACATGCATGTTTATCAAAACACTGTTACAGAAAAATAATTAGTTAATTCAGCTATAAATAACATACACTCCAAATTAAGTATTTTTATATACAGTAGAATACGCAGTCATACCTAATAGCAAAATAAGGCATCCATTTGCAACACACTACTTTTAGTGGCATTGATACAGATGTAAGTAATGGTATATTGATCCAATCTCAGTATGCTATTGGCTTTTGGTAAAAGTGAGGATTTTTTGAACAGTAGGTAGCATAGCAGTACAAATATCTTAGAAGGGCTGTGAGAGAGAAGGAAAACTAAAATTAAATTTAAGAAAAGCTATTGAGGAATACAGTTTCCAATGTGCATTGATTTTGATTTTCACTTCAGATTTTATATTATCTGTCTAACAATAAAAAAAGATTGTATGAAAAGCTTTATATATTCTGCCAACAACTGGAATTCTGTCACTTCCTGTAAATATGGACATTATTTTTTTTTTACACAAATGCACTTATATGAGTAGTGACTGTATGCCAATAAAAAGAGCATACGATCTCTGTACTTAACTGTTTCAGAAATCTTACTGAACAGCTTACTCAGCACACCAGTAATTAAAAATACACTGGGACTATGTCAGCTTCACAGACATTAGGCTTCTTCATGTTTTAGTAACTCCCTTATGAGTGTTTTTTCAAGTGTAAAGGCTAAAATAACATGCAATCGTAATTCCATACATTTGAAGTGATCTTAAATTAAAATGTGTAAATATATACTACAAAAAGGGGATTGTGTCATTTTGGAAAAGTCTAAATTGGGTTGTCACTCTATTCTTTTACATTTTTAAATAAACATTTTAAAAATGTTTCAATACTTGTGCAGTGTAGGAGAGCAAGACATACAATTTCAGATGTCACGCAGCAACTCTAAGGGAGTTCCCTTGGCATTTTTTATTTATAAATAAGGGATGGTGTGGAATCAAGTGAAAGCTGGCTTTCATGCAAATACTGCTTTGAAGACAAATACAACAAAAAAGAATGTGAATGTATACCCAAAGGTACCTGTTTTGTAATCTACGAACACGAACAGGCTGCTGCCAGGGATAGGCCAAATGGCAGTAAAGAAAAATTGTCTAAAGGTTGAGCAACTACAAACTTCTTGAATTATGGCATAATTTGTGGTTTGGGAGAAAAATCTGTTCTGATTTGTGTCTTTGAGGGCCTATCTTAAGGGAGAGAGAAGAGCCTAGGCTGCTGCTTTTAACTGCTGTTATCTTAAAATTTCTTTAATTACTTGTTACTAATTTTTTTTTTCTTTAAATAGAAAATATAAAAAGGAATGGCAGCTTATATATTGGCTCTCTTGTTCCAGATTGTGTCTTTGGTAAATAAATGAAAAGTTATCATTTCATTTGCCTCAGGAATATATGTAAGCGCAGGCTGAAGGAAGGCTTAGTTTTGTGTTTTAAGGAAGCTTTTTAGCATAAAGGACTTTTCTCTGAGCTCCAGCTCTTCAGTAGCTCTGACATGTTACTAACGAAGCTTAAGTCCACTGCGTTGAGAGCTGCGCTGGGTGGAAAGTAGGCGAGTAGGGAAGCTGTACCAATAACACAGAGCACATTTGCCACGTATTTAATCACGGCAGTGACAAACTTCTTTGAGACTTTTCATTAGTCCTTATTTAGCTTTCTTCTCAAAAAAAAAATCGAGCTGACTACCAGATGAAGTGTGACAGCAGGTCTGTAAACGTGCAGATTTCCAACAACACGCTGTGGCAAGGAAGGACGTCGCTGGCAGAGCAGAGCCGCGTCGCCGCTGCTTCGTGCTGATGCCGGCGCGCCGAGCTGCTCCGCCTGGAGCACACGCCTCCGGCTGCCCGACGGGCTCTCCGCTCCGACATGTAGCTCAATAAAGCGTCAGAAAACTGACGGTTGCATCTGGCTTGGTTCTTTACCCTGTGGGAGTGTTAAACTAGCTCTCGCAGAGCTGCCACCAAACTGGCCTCGGTGGGTTGGAGAGGAGACTGAAACATTTCTCCAAAAGCCGCTAGCTAGCTAATCACGGTATCAGCCAACCTCTGCTGAAGGAGTGTTTTCTTCTTCCAAGACGAGCCAGGATCAGCCCCACACGGGGGGAAAGGGGCATATCACTGACTGACATTGCTGCACTCAGTCCCAGCAGGGCCTCCGGGTGCAGCCGCGGCCTGAGGCCGGGGTGGGGGGAGGCCCTGCCGCCCACAGCGCCTCGATGGGGCCGCGGTTTTGCAGAGCAGCCTTGCACAAGCGCTCGTAACCGCCTGTCCGCCGCGGTGTCTTGCTTTAATTTCATAAAACGCTTTTGGGGTGGGACGCAGTAAGAAGCAGCTGAAATTGCTTCGTTCATCATTTTCCGTAACTATGAGGGACGTGAGAGCTCCTGTGCATACTGGAGGTTTTCCTAGCTGCTATTTCCCTCACGCGTCCCCAGGCGTGTCCGAGCAACGTGGTTTCCCTTGTATCTGCTCCAGTTTATATTAAGGGAAAAAAAAAAAAGTTACAATTTTTCATACAAGCAGTGTAGTGTGCAGGGGATGCTACGTGTTTGGGTAGCACGGCCAAGCGCTGGCGTGGTGCTGCTTTCCCATGCGAGGGAGGCGAGGCGGAGGCCGGGCGCGGCGGCGCGGAGCGGCACGGCGCGGAGGCGGCGGAACGGGAGGCA
>VXAA01005102.1:37111-49434 GCA_013399115.1 Anseranas semipalmata
GAGGAGCCGTGAAGGAGA
Source organism: Anseranas semipalmata (assembly GCA_013399115.1). Lineage (NCBI taxonomy): Eukaryota > Metazoa > Chordata > Aves > Anseriformes > Anseranatidae > Anseranas > Anseranas semipalmata. The sequence continues at coordinate 37,130 of VXAA01005102.1, forward strand.
CGGGCTGCGGGCATCAGCGCCAGTGAAGCCGGCTTGAGCACAGGGTAGAACAAAGCCCCGCGTAAAAATGGTGCTGACAGCAGTGGAAATGGACGGTGACTCTCGCCGCGGGGCTGAAGCAGCGCTTACCGGGAGGAAGAAGGTGTTGAGTCCCCCTTGTTCTGTTTTTCTGCCTCAGCGTCGTTCACGTTCTTGTTTATCATCTGCAGCCGTGCAGCATGGACGCGGCCCCGAAGGGGTGGTGCGTGCTCGCCGCCACAGGTTGCACGGGGACGCGGAGGCCTGGGCTCGTATTTGCTTGTTCTGGGTACGGGCTTGGCTTACGAGCGTCCATGCCAGGTTTTCGCTTGTCTCTAATGCAGAATTAGCCAAGCTTCCTGTCTGCCGCAGCAGTGTAAGTGCTTGTTAGTGGCTCTAGATCCAATGAATAAAAAAATTGCAGTAGTCCATTAAGGGAGGATGTGTGTTTTGCCTCAGCGAGGATTTCTCCTTTGTGTATTTAATATGCTGATGTACGATGCACTTGTTTTTCTTTTTTAAATTCTATTTTGTTTTTGACAGGAAAGAGCAAGAGGTTGATTCAAAAGATGCGATTATACTGCATCAGTTTTCAAGGCCTAACAATGGCGTTCCAAGTCTATCTCCTTTCTGTCTGAAAATGGAAACATACTTAAGGATGGCTGATTTACCCTACCAGGTACATTTGTACAGTGTTCCTTTACATTGCAGTTCCCTATAATTGCATGAAATGGCAAGTAGGCACCTGCCCCTCCCAATCTTTCCCATCCAGGGAGATGTAAATGCACCCATACAACTGGCTGGGTAGATCAAAACTTTTTTGTCTGGTTAAATTTGGTGTATAACCTTTAAAGGTACAACTTGAATGAAGTTGGTTTAGAACAGCTCTAGATTTAATTGGTACAGCTAAATGAATGTTGGAAGTTAACTTGGTTGGAAATGCTGAAGTGGGAGAATAGCTTGTAGTTGATATAATGCTAAATAATATGCTCAAACCAAAGCATGGTGTTACGTGGTCTTTGAATTGCACCATGCTAAAGAGAACAAGATTAGATAGCTGCAGCTTCTTGTTTTCCTGGCGGGTTTCTCCCCGGCACTCTCCTGGGAAGATGTGCCTCCCTTCTGCTTCACCTCGCGTCACCGGCGCTTCCCTTCTAGCAAGGGAAGGTGGGGTTGCTCACCAGGTCGTCAGTTCGTCTGCGTGGTTGTGGCTGGGTGCGTCCGGCGCCAGCTTCCCTCAGGGGGATGAGGCCCGCGGTACTCCAGTGGAGGAAAGCCAGGAGAGCAGCATCTCGCTGTCTCTCGCCTGTTAACATCAGGGTTCGGTTGTGATGCCACGAGCTGGGCGCATGCTGCGTGGTGGTGCCACTGGGCAGCTTGTGCAGAAGACAAGCTCTTCGAAACACGGGATGGGTCTTTTTGCTGTTTTTATAAAGCATTGAGGGCATATCAGCTGTCATATTTATCATTACTGTTGTACTGAGGATCTTAGGTGGGAGAAATGTCTCTCTCTCTCTTTTTTTTTTTTTTTTTTCTCTTTTCCCAAGCGATATAAGTTTGGGATCTTACTTTGTCTCAAAGGGTCTGAGCCATGGCTGAGTCATGTGCTCACTCCAGATGGGTTCAAGTCACTCTTTGCTGCTGCAGGTGTTATGGAGAATATTTTGGTCATGTCTGGTCTTTTGCAGAGAAAAACAAACCATTTAACAACTTTCTTTCATATTTGTGGTTGATATTCATCCACATTCATGTGCAATTAAGCTCCTTTACATTAGAAGTGAAAGAAAACCTAATTAGTACCTTTTGCTTAAGTCTTTAAAAGCATAAAATTTAATGTTTATTATCTTAAGATTTAATGGCACTTGAATAAGGTACTTCAGAGCATTTAGGAGGGGGGAGATTTCTGTCCCGTGGGATGTATTTTCCTCATTTTGGTTTATGGAACCTGCAAGATGCTGAAATTTGAACGTGTCGTTGGACCAGGAGGCCTTAATGCACGTTCCTTCTCAAACCAGAGTGATATGAGTAGAAATTGCACATCTGAAGGGAAGGCTATTTTTGGCAACATCTGTTTTCTTTCTAATGGCAGTTTATGCAGTTCAGAGGTTTGAAATGATTAAAATTGCTCTGGTGGAGAGTAGTTAAGGAAAGCTGCAGTGTAAAAGATGGTTGTCGCAGGATATGATTGCTTCCAAAAGATAAGGCCGCACATTTGTATGATTCAGGATGGAGTCATTTGGAAAGCTAGTGCTGGGTAGAAGTCAGTCACCTAGCATTTTGGAGAGAGAGGGATTTCCAGAGGGCTGTCCTCCCCTTTTTATTTTCTGTACTGATGGTCAGCATTGCTTTTTGTTGTTGCACCTCCCTCTGTCCCTGCTCCCTGGAGGAGGAATTACCTAGCTGTGGACACACCGTGCTGGCGTAGGTCAGCAGGACCACCAGAAGTGATGGTGTTGGAGGCTCCCTCTTGTCCTTTCTGGCAGGGGCGCAATCAGGCTGGGAAGCTCATCTGGGTCAGAGCTGACACAGCCAGAACCATAGGCATGTCGTTTATTTGGATTTAACCCAGCTCCATGTGCACTGCGTATGCTGGCTGACATGGGGAGCGGGAACAGGCCCCCGCAGGGGGTGGGAACACCAGACTACTGCGTTTAGCCTTGTTGGCTTATACAACATTTCAGCATTTGTGGAGTTACCAGCCCTACATAGGATTTTAGGTCTGAGGTCAGTGGAGCTAAGCTTATGAGCTGAGGACACAGCTTTTTTGTCTGAAAGAGGCAGATTCTGTATCTGTTGTAGTGTTAGGAAAATGGTGCTGCTTTCGGCTTACAAAAGTAGAGGAAGTCGTAGATGCAGCCATAGGGTTAAGCCGTAAAGGAGCAGGAGGATTTCATTTTATTTTGTTCCTTCCTTTCCGTGTTACCTGTAGGCTGCCGTGGGTGACAGAGACATTTGATGGACCTCCTGTCAGGCAGTTCAGTTGCTGCCCAAGATGGGTGGGCTGGTGACAGGTCACCATTGACCTGATGACCACTGACCATCTGATGAACTTGCTGGTGGCCCACCCTGGTCGCCCTGGACATGGCCACCAGCTGTGTGGTGTTTCCAGTTCTTTGTGGTGGTGGCTCTGCTGGTGTCTGAGTTTCATGGTCTCCCTCAACCCTGGCCAAGGGAAGATGTATCCCATGCAGCTGATCGGGGCAGCAGTTGCACTGAGGTACGGATGAAGGCCGCAGTGCTCCGGACACCAAATAAGCTGGAGTGGTGCCGCTCTTGGCTCTGCAGGACCAAGTGGTGGTAGCTACCACAGGTTACCTGTGCTGAGGGCCTGCGGTGGGAGAACAGCCTGGGAGATGCAGCCAAAGACTTGCTATGGGCCAGCACCTTCCTGGGGAGGGGTGTGAAGCTGGCTGACGAAGAAAAGATGTTTCTGATCAGAACAAGTAGCAAGGGTTTCAGACTGCTGTCAAAAATAATTCAGCCAGTTCTACTCAGGCTGGTCTGTGGTATTACCTAGCTGTATTTTCCAAACGTTTGATGCTTTTCTTCATAAAGCTTGTTTTAAAGCAACCCATTCTGGGTGCTCGTGGAAGCCTTTTGGGAGTTTCTTGATTTCCTTGTGAATGGTAAGATTTGAACATTTACATAACAGCAGAAACATGCTGTTTTCATACCAGGTCTGTGAAGATGGTACTCTCTATGAGAAGAGACATGAGGAAAAGTAAAATGTAAGCGACAGTAACTGAGAATGTGGAGCCCAATTCCATCTGGAGAGTACTAGAAAATAACCCCAGAAGTGCCCCGTGCCGTTTGGTTTGTAATTTCCTCTCTAAATGAGTTTCTCAGGAGCTCTTGTTATGGTTGCTTTGTAGCCTGCAGTTGAGGTTAAAGTACTATGAGGTATGAGGGTATTTTTTTAATAATACCATAGCTTTCCTGCTTTGCAGCTGGACCAGTTTTCAAGTGGAAAATTGATAAATATTTGATGGCAATTAGCAGCAGCCATAAGGATATGGAGGTTTCAAGCCTAAAAATATCCACTTGAGAACAGTGGATACAAGAACTGTATAACTGAGATTTGTCCAGAGATAAAGGTTTCCTCGGGTCACTGAAGGATGTTTCCTGTTTTGTTTGATAAGCTGTATGTAATGAAACATGAAAATCCTGCAACAACTTTTTTAGGTTTACCTAAACCAACTTTCCTAAAACAACTTTAGCCATTGTTTGTGTTTTTGTGAGTGTAATATTAATGCAGTACCAACATAACTTTTTACACAATATATTTATGTATATGTGTGTGTGTGCTTGAAGAAATTTGTGGCTGAATAACAAGAACTTGCTTTTTCTGGATTGCAAATGATATGGACTACAGTAATTGGGATATGTAGTAAGCACATCTTCAAGTCCAGCATCTTCTGCAGAACATCAGTGTTTGCGCACAAGAAGGGAAACCTCATACTGAAGGGGCTATGGACTTAACGCTCTCCGTTCAGTTTCGGGCATTGGGCAGTTTCAGCGTTTCTCCCGTTGACCAGAGCAGTCGCATGCACATGCAGGCGGGGTGGATTCTGCTCTTTATTCACACAGGCATGGATGCAGTGTACAAGACATTATATAGTCCGGTATTCCTACTGTAATATTTGCTTGGGCAGAAGTCCCAGAAAAGGCTGCAACCAGAAGGCTTTGTTTTCCCAGCAGTGTTATACATTTCTTCTGTTCAGATCCGAAAGGGATGAGCTTCTGGGAATGGCCACGCGTTGGTGCGTGCGCTCCTTGCTGCGTGATGACCTTAACCCATCTGTAGTGAGTTCATGCAGGGTAAATGTTTGAGACCCAGACGGATCAGCCAAGAACAGCTAACCCTGAACCTCCGGTGGTTAGGAGCTGGACCCCAAAATGCTTCGGCTGACTGCCGGACGCGGTGTGCAGAGCCTGCTCATTGTGAGCCCTTACGATGCAGTTTCTGAGCTAGGATTTTTCTTTCGCTAAATAACAGGACACAAGGAAGTGAAGCCCCCAAAAAGAAACAAAGTTCTGCCTTGTGTCCCTGCTTTCAGAAGTAAGAGAGAATTGAGATTGAATATCTGATCCCATTTTGGAAGCCAGGCACTCCTGTGTCTGTCAGATGAGACATAAATTCTCTCACCTCCAACTGGAAAACGGAGAAAATACATTAATACTTCCCTACGAGTGCTACACTGAGGAGGTGTGCCAGTATTCAGCAGTACGCTAGTGCTGTGCTCAGCAGTGGTGCTGGGCTCTTGTGGATCCAACTGTAACAAAGGTGTCTGTAAATATGTGAGATTTCTAAGTTACTACATTGTGGAAGCACGTGTAAAGGCAGATTTCCCTCCTGCCCAGTGGGGGAACGATATGCCTTTCACTGTGGGCTCGTGATTGTATTTTATCCTCAGACACAGTGCAGCTCTCTGAGACAGGTAGTGAATTAGTATTTATAACGTACTTTTAACGTGAACAGTGCTGCTCTGTGTATGAGCCAAATTTAGGTGTGATTCCTGTGATTAAAACCTTGTTTAGAATGATGGACCCAATCTTCTGGGAGATCTGAGCATCTCCAACCCCTTAAATAACCCAAGTACTTAAGTAATATTAAATCACATGGCATCTAACATGAAAGCTTGTAACACATTGCAGGACCTGGAAATAACTAGTTTTGGGTTTTTGTATAGCATAAAGCTGTTGCTCTGTTTGAATAGCTGCAGGTAATCTAGAGTATTAATTAAAAAATAATGTTACTTTTAAAAACACCGAAAGGTATTAAAAAAGCTGTATTCTCATTGAAACAGAATCTGAAGGGCCTTTTTTGTCTGTGTGTGTGTTTGTTTACTTGCTTTTTTTCTTAGAACTATTTTGATGGAAAACTTTCCCCTCAAGGAAAAATGCCTTGGATTGAGTACAACCACAAAAAAGTGTCTGGTACCGAGTTCATTATTGACTTTTTGGAAGAGAAACTTGGAGTGAATTTAAATAAAAACCTTGGTCCACGTGAAAGAGCTGTTTCCAGAGCAGTGACAAAAATGGTGGAGGAGCACTTCTATTGGTAAGCTTGCATGGAAAAGCTGGTTGTGTTCTGCTGTCAGACCTGCATCTGCACTCTTGTCTGGAAGTGAACGCTTATTTTGTCTCGCAGTTACTGCAGTTACCCAATTATTAATTTCACAGCTCTTCTCGTTGTGGAAAGCTGCTGCTTCTTTCTGCTCATGTTAGTATGAGTCAGGAGTAACCCCTTGAGAGCTGTAGTGATGTGCAGGCAAGGTAAGGAATCGGCGTTGCAGAAGGGAGCAGCAGTGGGCTGGTTGTCTCTCCTCTTCCATATGACCTCCGTGTGGAAACAGCCTGATTAATAAGGAGCAAAACCCAAGATGGCTGAAAACGTAAAGTTTGAGAGGGGAAGTAAAAAAATAAAAAAATAAAAAAAATCCAGCATTTGGAATGAATTTAAAATATTGTTTTCTTGCAGTTACTGTTTTTCATTACCTGTGTGTGTGTGATTACAGTATGCATTATTGCCTTTCCTGTAACGTGGAATGCTCCCGTTACTGAGTATTGCTGGCAGCAGCGCCAGTCGATAGGATACAGTATTAGTCGTGGTATCCCAAGAAGTTGAAGTAATGGATAAGAATGGACAACCTAAATATAACTTTGCTGGTACTTCATGCATTTTACTGACACCTTTGAAGACAGTATCTGTGATTTTTTTTTTGTTTGTTTTGTTTCTTATTCCTCCTCCTCCCGTGCCCCAACTTTTCATTTCAATGCTTTTTTAAGTGTCCTTTCCAGACTTAGATCCATAGAAGTACCAGGCAGACGTGGCATCTTGGATGCTGCATTGGATACCTCGGCAGGCATAAGGCTTTTTCCCAACTGTTTCCTTTCTAGCATGCATTTAAGTTCCTGTTGTACTGTCTTTCATTCATACAGTGTTTTTTTTTTCTCCAAAAAATGTGTGATTTAACTTGAATGTATTTACCTTTTTTTTTTCTTTCATCTTCTCATTGAAGAAGAGCAGCAACATGTGTACGCATAGTTCTTCAGACCCTTTGTAGTGTTTCCTGGGAATGATTGTAGCATTCAGGAGGCAGATATAAATGATGTGGTTTAGAAATGTAACCCCTGCCTTCTCAGAAGTGTGACCTTCACTGGTTATACCCATTTGCAGTGACATAGCCTCAAAAATCTGACCGCAGCTCTTGGACAACTGTAGTCTGCAAATGTGACTTTTTTTTTGTTCTTCTTTCTCCCCAGTTATTGTAGCAGCCAGAGGGAAGATGAGGCCTTTTAATCCCCTAATGCTCCATCTCCTTGCCTAAGTATGTTGGTTGTTTCATGGTCCATAGACTTAACTGCTTTAAATGCAACATTACTGATGACAAACTTGTACAGCTTTTGTGTGTCCCAATTATAGATCGCTCTTCCTTTGTGAAGCCATTGTCTGTCCATCCAGCTCCCACTAAGCTGACCCAGCACTGCTGGGCATGAAGTAGGGGGGTACAGGGGACAGGTGTTGCAAATTCAGGTGTTGACGCAAGGAGGTGGCATTGAAGTAGGTGGACTAAGCTAGAAGAAATAGGAATAAATATGTGCACGCCTGGTTGCATATCTGTGTTGCCTTTTCTGTTTAGTTATACAGGTTAGTTTCCCTAGGGCACGCATTTTTTTTCTGCAGCATGGTGAAAGGTCCAGCTGTAAGTCTTGTCGCATGTCCTTGCTGTGTGGCTGGACCAGAGGGTTGCTATGTTGGTGAGACCACACTGTGCCGGCTCTCTATACTAGGCAAACCCCGAGCCGGAGCTGTGAGGCGTCACGCTGCTGTAATTCCTGGGTAACAGGCCTGACCACCCTGTAGTTACACTGTGACAAAATCAGCCCATAGCTCTGTAGAGCTGTGTTTGTACCCGACAGGATCACGTTCATGGTTGTGAGGTTCCTTCACACCGGTGCTTGAACCTTCCCACTTCCCACCAGGAGCTTAGGGTTCGTTTGTGATGTCCTCAAGTCCCATGGTGAGGAATTTGTGAAAGTGATAGCCTTTCTGCAGAATAAGGTTTATAAAATCAAGCCTTCAAAGCAGCGATATAAAATGTGATTAATACAGTTTCATTGCCAGCAGCATGCAAAGTAGTTTCATCATAAATAAGTAATACTGTAGTGCATCTATCGAATGAAGAAGCAAAGAACATCCTGCGGTGTGCTGTCTCTGGATGGAGCTAATCCTGGTGGGTGCTCAGCATCTCTTCCTGAAATGTTTAGCTTTTGCTGAGCTAATTGCTTATCTTCAGCAGCAGCTCCAGTTGCTTAGTACCTCTTAAAGGTGGAAATTGCTGCTCTGGCTGGAGTTGAGAGCAATGTAGGGCTGTTGTGAACCTCAGCCTCCAGCCACCCTGCCTCTGCCCCAGGCTGCGATGCCTGGCAGGGGTCAGGCAGAAAGCCAGCGGGTGATTGAGTGTACTCATTTTATTACTGGGATTAGAGCGTGTCTCTGAGATTCATGAGGCTGGTGCTGGAGCTTCTGCCCCTGGAGGAAGCTATAATTGTCAGGCTTTTGCTATGTTTAAATCAGCAAAAGAAGAAAACCTTCTAACCTGTGTGGGGGTGAGGCTGAGTCAGCAGGGAAGAGATGGGAGCAGACCAGTTCTGCGCCTCAGGGACTTGGCTCTCGCCTGAGGTCCTCGGTCTGTGTGCAGACCTCTGTCATCTCCCGAGGGCTTGCCCTGGGTCACCTCCACAGCCTGCAGTGACCCGTGGGCCCTTAGAAACCAGCTAAACCCATTAAATTGGTTTAGCTGTATTGTCATACACAACCTTAGTGATTTATAAATATATATATACACGGATAAATATCTTCATTTCTTGCTTTGTCTTTCAAGAAGACCATGTAAATACCATATATGTGATGAGCGTTTGAAGGACAGGAAGAGCTTGGTATGATAATACAAATGAGTCTGACTTTGATAGGTACTCAGACTTGCCATGTATTAAACATAATATATGTTTAACATCAAGTCAATTATAAGAGTAACGTCTCACCTGCTATTGACAATGATGAGGCTTGAATACGACTGGTGGCTTAAAAGCCATTTCCTCTGAGAAGCTGCACAGCAGGTAAGGTTTCTACAGCTGATTGTGGAATGAATTTGTTATAATCCTTTTATATATATAAAGGAATTCCACTCCGTGCAGGATTCAGATGGGGAAAAATAACCCCCAGTTTGCATCGTGGTGAGCATCTCCCCCTTGCCTTGATGTGTTTTTTCACTCCAGTTAATTTGGGGATAATCAGGCAAGCTGCTGCTGATGAGTCACTTTCTCCATCTCTTCTCCTGATTTATGTATTGAGGCCAGAGCTGCTGTTACATTTATACTTCAGATTTGCTTCACCTCTGTAGCGTTTCTTTAAGGCATTATTGTTTTATTTATACTCTTTTTTACAGATGTGCTGGCACAAATGGAAATGCTAATGTTTCCCGAAATGCTCAGTTCAGGCCAATATTTAAAATAATTCTGTCATCACATAAATACTAACTGTAGTTTAAAATGTATAATTATGCTGAATTAGGTTATGTAGACTACCTGATTTCTGGCATTTCCTAACTTTTTGTAATTTTTATAATGCTCTGCTAATGTAGTCTAAGCAGAGGAATGAAGGGTGGAATTGAATGCAGAGGAGCATGTTTTGGTGGGAAGCACAGATTTGGTCAACCTTTGAATATAATCATTTTAACAAAGTGCCCGTAAAGCCAGTTTTACCTTTAGCTGTCTCTCTAAATCTGAGCCTACTTTTTTCTGTGCTTTTGCATGCTCAGAACCATAAAATTATAGGCATAAACTCGGTAGTTGTTGGTTTAGCTGCCTTCATTGCCCACCTAAATTTGAGATCTGGGACGTGACAGCTTTACTCACTCAAAGCGACAGGCGCACGTCCAAGATTGTGCTTGATGATTTAGCCGAGACAGGATTACCTAAATCTGGTGCCATTCTGCTCTTCCTGCGTTGCTGTCCGGGTTGTTAACTCTTCATCTGGTCTCTGCCTCTTCCAAACCCAAAGACCTTCTCCCCCACAGCAAGGAAGTGAACATGACGGAAATGTACTTTTGTTTTATAGCACAGGCTAATTAGCTTTGTGGGAAACCTTATTTGTCCTGTCTCATTAAATTAAAGCTGTCCTGGACGTGGTTGATGACTTGGTGTGGTGCCAGCTCATTGGTGGAGTCAGAGTGAATAATAGTCATGGCAGGTCTGGAGGGTCTGTTGCTCATGTGTGACTGCCGTGATTTTTCAAAAATACTATGGTGGAGTCTCTCCTCTGCTGTTTTGTTTTGTCTTGTCTCTTTTTTTTTTCTTGCTGTCCCTCTCTCTGGTGAGCCCCATTGTCGTAAAGCACCTAAAGTTGTGCTGCAGAATGGCCGGGTGAAGCCGATGAGGTCCATGCCGGGGGATGAGGGTCTTCATAGTGAGATGCACAGCTGTGCTATTAGAGAGCAGGTTTTTTGCAGCTTATTCAAGTAAATAGTGTAATTAATAGCTGACAGGTATGGATAAGACTTGTAATTGTTTCCTAATGTTCTCGTCAAGACCAGGTTCTTTCTTCCCCTTCAAAGCTGTGTCTGTTCAAGGGTCTGTGTCTTTTCCCAGGCCTGTGAAACACAACTACTGAAATGTTCTGCTTTATGAAGTGCCCTTACACTTTCAGCCCAGTTTTCTTTCCACGTTTCTTAAGTTGTTTTACCTTTTATGTCTGTTCCTGGGGCAAAGCAGTCTTGTACCACACCTTTTAGCCAAAGTTGATGCTTCTGGTATTTCAGTACCTGTTAGCTCCAGTGCTTGCTGGCTTCATGTTCCTCATTTTATGCTGGTGCCCTGTTCTAAGTCCAATTTTGTTTCAAACTTCGCTTTGCTGAAACTAGCCCCAAAACTGTAGTTGATTCATCCATTTTGAACACTAAGGACTGTGCAACGTCTCCCTTCAAAGAGCTGCACTGAGGCGTGTGAGCTGTCAGTGGGATGCTGTTGTCATACTGATACAGCACAGTAGGTTGTGGAGAAACTCGGTGAGGATAACAAAGCAGGTGCAATTTTGTTCTTTGCTGTTCATGCGTTTGCACTAACACCTGCACGGGCCTCACTGACTTTAATGAAATCAATTTGAGCAGAAGACATTGTCCTGCAGGGGACAGTTTTTAATGGAATTAAAATGCATTTCATTCTCTCTGAAAGCATTGTAAATTTGAGCTTTAAGTGGATTTTTTTTTTCAGCAGTTATGCCAAATATGCCCCTTTTACCTGATGTTACTAGTAATTCAAATAAGGAATCTGTGGAAATGTAAAGATTGGAGCATTTTCATGGTGTAAAAGTAGTTGTTCCCTCATGGTAGTGCTGAATTCAGCTTCTGGTCATGATACACTGGAGTTTGATAAGGCATATGAGTTTAAAAAAAAATGCAGGAGTTCTGCAGGAGATACCTCTTTTTTTTCTCTTATTTTGAATTAGGTGATCCATCTAAGCACTAAGGAAAGTACAAGCAAGTAGAAATATGTACAATGATAAAACTGAAGTCATATTCCAAAAAAAAAAAAAAAGCTCCAATCATAGTGGAAATGGAAGCATTTAATTATTAAGCACTACTTAATATTTTACGTACATGAACTTGCAACTTTCGGTATTTCAGCTTTTCTAAGTAGCTTCATTAGTTTATCATATCTCATGAGCCTTTTTTCGTACAATCTCAAATGCATAAGCCTACTTTTAAATTTTTCAGTTTGGAAATTATAAAAATATAATGGAATATGGCTATAAATTCCCAATGTTTCTCAGACCTTGTTGGCTTCACACATTTGTCATGTCTACTTTGACAAGTCTTTAGCCCTTCTTCCAATATCCTTTGAACTTTTGTCACAAGTTGTATAGTCTCTTTTGTTTCTTCAAAATATCTTGTGTCAGATGATATTACATGTTAGAAAAGTTAAAGTAGCAACAGCAACAAATGACTTTTTCTTTGCCTACAGTATTAGTAAAGAACAAAAAATACTGTAGGAAGCTACAGTTTTGCTACTGCTGTAGGAAAAAATATAGCTGGTACGACAAATTTTGATGAAAAGACCTTCTGAAATAATATATTTGCCATTTAGTAAAACTGAAATACAGCCTGAAATCTAGCAAAAGCCTTTAGAAATGTACCTCATGTAAGATCAACATCTTCATTAGAAGAAGAAAAAATGCAGGGGAAAATTAATCTGATAAATACCACCTCTTCAGTTTTTTTTTTTTT
>VXAA01005102.1:49444-76022 GCA_013399115.1 Anseranas semipalmata
TTTTTTTTTTTGTAAAGACTGTGTCATGGATAATCTCTGAACAGAGAGCAGAGATCTTTTTGAGAAGTCACTGCTGCAGTATTTATGTTGGTGCAAAGTTACTGCTTGGCTACGTTTCAGCAGTATAGAAAGCAAGGAGAACAGGCTGGTGGGAAAGGTTCGTTTCTCTGTTTTTCTTTATTTTCCCTAGGCCTGTGTAGTTGGTCGTCTTTGGCTAACAAATCCTTTTGGCACCACATACTGTTCTGTGAGTTTAGCAAAATTCCATAGCTTTTATTTTATATGTCAATGTAAATTTCACGTTCTCTTAAAGGAGGTCATGATTTCCTGAGCGAATGAACCCGGGGCGGTCTGCGTGAGTATTGCAAAGTCAGGTTTCACTGCTCCCGCTCTGGGTTGCACCAAGGTCTGCTTTCACTGGACGCCAGCTCTGCATCAGGGCAGAGAGCTTTTAGTGTTGGAAAGCTGGCTGCCTGACCTTTGTGTGAGCTGTTGCAGGGTGATGGCGGGCTGTCTGGGTATTGCGCTGTTATAACTTGGTTTTTTGCATCCTTCTAGGACTCTAGCTTATTGCCAGTGGGTGGAAAACCTTCATGAGACGCAAAAGATGATTTCGGTTTACGGCCCCCTCAGTGACTTGCTGAAGTGGATTCTCTGCCATCTGACTAAAGGGATCGTGAAGCGGGAGATGTATGGCCACGGCATCGGCCGCTTCTCTGAGGAGGAGATGTACACGCTGATGGAGAAGGACATGCGGACTCTAGCAAGCCTCCTGGGTAACGTACAACAAATTGCACGCCTTCTGCTTGTGCACAGCCCGCTGCCTGCAGGGTGACATCGTTGGTGTGTGCGTGCACAAATAATCTCACTTTTGTCAGCAGGTGGAGTCCACGCCGCTGCTGTCCCTCAGTGCCACCTTCACTCCTGGAGGGACAGGGTTTCTTTCCTCGCTGTTTGTTCCCAAATTGCCTCTCTAGAGGGATAAGCAGATTTCTTCTCTGGGTACCGGGTATTTGTATCCAGAGGAGCAGAATGTGGCCTGTGATTTGGATGGGCATTTTGCTATGTGAATTTATGAAAATGTAACCTCTTATTTATATTTTGGGGAATCTCTTTTTCCTAGTGGGACTCATGACTATTTGATAGATTGTTGTGAAGCTGCCATGTGAAAGTCCTTTGCAGATGTTACTTTGGTGAGCCAGACTTTGCTGCATTTGGTTGGTGTTAGCAGCTTTGTTCAAAGCTGCTGGTAGGAGCTGGGTCTGCGTTGTCAAAATGGATGGTTTTAGGCTGGCTGGTTGTCGTGGGTGGATGCTGTAGAGAGAGTCTTAAGGTTGACCTCAGTCAACTAGAACTGCATGGGCCTCATTTCTGTTGTGTAGCTCAGGCTGAAGTCAGAGCCAGAGCTGTTTGCACTGAGTTTTCAGTTGCAAGCTGCTGCGAGCTAACCACGCTGTGCTTCTGTGTAAAATTCGCATTTTGAGGAATTGGTTTGGGGCAGATTATCCCTTCCTTTTGAGCTTGCCCCCAGCTTGGGCCAGGATGCAAGAGGGGGTACCTGCGTGGTTGTTTGTTCCCTGTTAGGATCTCTGCAGAGGTGGCTGGGCCGGGGCAGGAAGGATCCTCCCTGCCCAGTCCTGGCTCCGGTGCTCCGGAGGGGTCAGGTTAGTTTGCTCCGACTGCCTGAGTGGGGCGGATGGGGGGAGCAAAAGGGAGGGGAGCCCAGCAGAAGGCAGAAACTGAATGCTTGCCAAGAAGGGGATGGAAAAGAGATGCTTCTGGACTTGCAGGGTGTTTCCTAAAGAAAGATATTTGCAAAGGACCTAGAGGGAGCTGCGCAGAGTCCTCTGAAACATGGGGAGCTGCTGAGTTGCTGGGTTGGGAGCAACCGCGGAGAAGATGCGCGGTGCATGGTCAGTGGGTGAGGGGAGAACTTGTTGGCAGGCCCTCTTCTATCAGCTCTTTCTCGTGATGCGTTTCGTTTGTTTAAAAAAAAGTTGTAGTGTTTACAAAAAAAACAACCTATTTTTGGAGCCCAAGAGGTGCCTTTTCCTGGGGAGGAAGGGAAGAGCAGCTCATTTAGAAGGGGAGGTCTGGGCTGCAGGGCCGTGGCCGGCTGAAGGTGCCCTCGGCTGTGGGACGGCCGTGGCTTTCGCTGTGAGGGTGGCACGGCGCGGCTCCGCGTACGTCGCAGAGAGGAGCGGGTGGGGACGGAGCCAGAACAAGTTCAGCCCGCGGCTCGGGGGCTCGGCAGGGAATCGGCCTCTGGCCGGGCCACGCGCTGAAGCGCATCTTTCCGAAAGGCACCCAGCTTTAATCAGAAGATTTCAGGAGGTGGAGATGCCGCCACTTTCGTTAGTAATTGGTGCCAGGTGTTAATCGCCATCAGAATCTGTCCAGTTTCAATGCAGAGCTTGCCTGATCTCAGCCTTCAGGCAGACGTTCCTTCCAGTTTTTCCTCCCGTCCCTGGGTGGCCTGTGGCATCTCCTTGTGAAGATAAATAATCTGTAATCAAACCATTAATCTCTCTCTTGGTTTTGGTGGGAGAAATGGCTGCAAATCCTCAGGCTTCTCCGTAAGGTGTTTTCTTCATCTGTTGGAAAAAAATCTCTTTTTTTCTGTGCATTGTCTCCACCTCCCACTCACTGGTTTGACCTTCTCCCCCCTGCTCCTACGCCTCCGTACGTGTCTGCATGGTTGCTTGTGGCTCAGTTTGCCAGCCCTGTGACTGCCCTTCATTTTTTGCCACCACATCTGCTTTTTCTTTGTGTGGTGCATGTGTTACCAGTAGGGCTTTAATGTTTACTTCCAGATTATTGGTGAGAACGTTGCGTCTTGTGTATTTTATAAAGCCTTGGCGGGCACCTGCTATGTTATTGCTGCTGTACTACCTTACCAGCTGAATATTGTACATTTTTTTTAATCTTCCCTTCTAAAATGGATGTTGGATCAGTCAGTGTACAGTCATTATATTTGCCCTTTTGATTGTTGGTGCATTTTTCTCCTCTTCTGTAATTGCCTTGATTTGCCATTAACACCAGCATGCTGAGGTTTTCTCCAGCCAGCTGTTCATGGTTGGGTGCAGATAACCATGGCCTCCAGGCCATGTCCTGGGGTGGGGACAGGAGGTGGGATGAGGGACTCCCAGCCCGACTGGAGGCTCTCCTGAATCACTGCGGGGAAGGAGAGGGCAGTCAGTCAGCTTAGTGCCTGCAGAAAAGTCTGGGTGAGATTCCCCACCACGTGTACGTGCTCCTGTGTTTTCCCAGGGCAGGAAGCGGCGGAAATTTTGACCCTTAGTTAAAGGGTAATGTTAGGAGCTTAAAAAGGTTGCCTGTAATGCGAAGTAGCTGCACATACCACGCTGCAGCTGTCAGCCATCAGACGCATCAGGTTAAAAGGGCCAGTCTGGAGAGGACAGTGCCGTGTAATCTAGCATAAAATTAGACGCTGAGAGGTGATACCTGGTCTGTCTGAAAATCTTCTGGAAACAAGTTGGGCTGAAAATGTTGTGATCAGTAGAAAGAAATGTTCACGGAGGCAGTATTTTGCGGCACAAGGTGGCCTAAGACCAGATTTGCTGTTTTATGGATCCACAACTCTATTTTCTTCTCCGCCCCTTCGTTTCCATGCACCTGAAGGTGAGGGGTGTTGTGTGTGGGGAACCACTGCGTTTGCGCGAGATGGTTCGGCTCTTGCTACCTGCCATTACTGCAGCAAGACCCAAGTGGCAGAGTTACTTCCCAGCGTAACGTCATCATGGATCGAGCCTCAGACCCAGCTGAGCAGCCTGAAATTCCTGGTGTTGGCAGGTGAAATGGGATTTTACACAGCCTGTAAACTGTAACTGTGGTTTGGGGACTAGTTTTTGAGCTGTGTTTGAGATCGATGAATGCTGGGCAACACATAAATACAGAAAGGCCGTAACATTTACCCAGTACGTAGTTGTCAGAGAATTGGTTGATGCAACTATGGAAGAGCTGGGGAGAGTTAACTCCATTTTAGTATCACGTCTGACATGCTGTAGGAAGCTACCATTCTTCCTTATTCCTGAGCACGGCTTTGCTGCGTTATAGTACAGAGGGATAACAGGCTATGTCGTGCTGTACTTTAGAATTTGCTGTATTTTACTGCTGGACAGTTTTTCTAAACTCATTCAATAACCTTGACATTTAATAACCTGCTGAATTACAGGCAGCTTCTATCATACAGGGGAAGAATGTCCTAGGGAGATGGGATAACTGGATTTGGAGAATTCAATTACATACAACATTTCACAGAGTTTATAGCACTTTGGGCCAAGGCAGGGACAACGCAACCATCAAATCTGCGTGTTTCACTTGTGTGCCCTACTTGCCTTCTTTGCTCCAGGTCTAAAGCCTGTGCTGAGGGAGCAAGCCAATACTGGATGTTTCTTTGTGAATGATGTCTTTGAAAGAAGATTTTCTTCCCTATCTATCCCAGAACTAAATAAAGTTGTGTCTGCGTGTGCTGTGGTGGCCGCTTGGGACCATCATGACGGTCGGGTACCCAAAGAGGTGTTCAGAACAGTGGTGCAGAGCAGACACGTCCTTCCTGCAGACCAGGACAGTCCCAAGCAGCTGCCGGTTCACCTGCCTGCACGGGAGCGCTGCACGGGTGGTGCGTGCGATGAGCTGGTGGTCTCCTTTCTGAGCCCCCTGGGGCAGTCGTCTTGTGAGATAAATCGGCACGAAGTCGCCCTCGAGTTGGGGATCTCTGGGGAGAGGCAAAGGCTGGCTCAGGCTGTCCGCAGGAGGCGGGCATTGCGTCCGCCGCTCTCTGCTCCCCACGTAGGGAGCAAGTCTGTGGCATTGCCAGGCTGAGATACCGCTGCTCTTGGGTGCTGCTGGTGTAGGCACCTCGTTGAGCTGTCTGTGTTGTGGCCCTTTAGTCACGGGCTTTATCATGCCCTTGCGTTTTGGATGGCTGGGCTAGGCTTTTCCCAGCTTCCCCATACAGGCCATGGGGAGATGAACCCTGCCAGGCTGTGGGTACTGCCCCTTCTCATCAAGGAGGTACTTGCCCTCTCAGAGGGGTGCCCAGACAACGTGCTGCAGCAGGACACCTGCCTCGTAGGTGGCAGACGTTGGGAGGTGAGTCAGAGATGAGTGGGAAGAGCCTTGTGGCAATCCTCGGAGCAGCATTATCTGTCAAGAGGTCTCTGGCAAACTCACTCCAAGCTCCAGGGTGGTTGCTCCTGCCCATGGCCGTGTTCTTTATCTGCTGTGTCCTCCTGTATCTCCCACCTCCCCGGGAGATGCGGGTGTTCTCTGATCCATCACTGTCAGTCTTACTGATGCATCGCTTTCAACCTGAGCAAAGGCTAGGAGAGGAAAGGTTTGGGTACCACTTTCTCATTTGTAGAATCAGATGGATAGTTTGCAACTGGATCTGCACACACAAGAGAGACAGGTTGATCAGCTTTCAGCATTTGTGATTTTGAACCATGGCTGAACAATTTTGGGTCCCTACCAAAGGAGAAAATGGTGTTTTCAAGCACCTACTGGTTGCAGAGAGGGTGTTAAATGCAGCACCAGTAGTGCAGCGTGTATCCACTGCCTCCTGTGGTGAATGGAGGTGGTCGCTTGGCTGGTGGTGGCTCTGTAATGGGCCTGGTTACAGGAACGGTGGGTACAGGGGAAGCTGCAGGAATGGATTTCACCTACTGGGCCCTAGGGTCAGCTTTTGAACCACAGTCAATATCGAATCTCTGTCTGTGAACCCTTGTATCATTTCAGCTGAACAATTTTCAGTAAAAATTATGTTAAAGATGTAGCGGGGGAAAAAAATCCAGATTTTTACTGACATCTCCCCAGTGAAATGTTTGCTGTTGTATTTACAGGTGACAAGAAGTACATTATGGGACCAAATCTTTCCACCGTTGATGCCACTGTGTTTGGGCATCTGGCACAGGCAATGTGGACGCTACCAGGGACCAGACCAGAGAGACTAATCAAAGGTAAGAAATGTTAAGTGATCTCTGACAAAAAACTCTTGGTGGCATTTGCTGTGTTTAAACTTGGAGCACCTTGTAAGGACATTTGAAGACTGCAGGAGCACTTCAGCTGCATCACAGGCTGTTCTTGCCTTTGATGTAGCTCTTATATCCTGTAATGTTGTTTTTTCTTAAAATTCTTGTTTGTTTTCATTTTAATGTTCTGCATGGTAATTGTTTTTGTTTCTGTACTTGATCTTTTCCCTGTTTAACATAGCAAAGACTGAATGCCTCTGTGGAATGAATACTGGGTAAAGTATTAGAAGACAGAAAACACAAGCCAAATTCTGCTGAACTGAGTAGTTTCATAGACAGTAGGACTGCAAGTACTATTGTCCCAGTGCAATTAGAGCCTTTGCTGTTATTAAGGACACTGGGCAAGGAAGAGTCCAGTCTGGCTTTGGAGTTGCTGTGTTTGTGCATGAATTGGAAACCAACATACCCCCCCTGCCCCCAACTCTTTTTTTCCTTGTGGAGTGGTACAGGCATGTGAAAGCCTGGTGGAAGCATCTTGGCAGAATAAAGCCATGCAGTGTGAACAATGGAAAGAACTAAGGAGGAAAAGGATGTGAAATAGCTGTAAAAGGAATGAATCTGATCTGTAGACCTACTCTGCGCAAGAGGTAGCTACTAAGGCAACAGTTTGGAGGCATAGACTTGCTCATTACTAAAACTTTGAGTTGAGGAAAAAATACTTGAGTTTTTTTTTTATGAGGGACATAAATACTGCCTATATAGTTCTTCCCCTTGATGTCTGAAGAGACAGATAAAATTCTGACGAGTCCATTGGTTTCAAGAAAAAATGATGTTTGTTGAACTACTTTGTATCTAACAATCTGAATGGAGGGTAATAGCTGCAAATGCCCAAGCAGTATGGATGATTCTCTGTACTCATCCAGCTACTCATGCTGTGATATACTGTGAGTGCAGGTTTCATGTACATATTCCCTTTAATATGCTGTTACTTCTTTGTTCTTTGAAGTTTTCTTGTAATTCCTTCTCTTTAAGCACACAGATACACACACACACACACACACACACACAAACATAAGGCATAACATACTCCTGTGGGCTAGGAACATTAGAAATGTCATATAAAAACCAAACCCGTGAATTTACCTTGCGGACAATGCTGCCATCTGGTGGTGCAAACCCAAAACATCCAAATTCACTGTATTTTAAAAAATGAATGAATTACATATGTAGGATCAAATCTTATCTTTAGAAACCATGTTTCTGCCAAATAAGCAAGAATTTTGCTATGAAAAACTTCCACTATTAGTATATTGCCTTGATTTATTTCCATAGATATTGAATTTGGGTTAGTTATTTTGCTACATTCATTTACGTATTTATGTTCATTTCAGTGTAACCTTTCTTACTGTATGTAGGTTAATAATATGTGTTTTAAATTATGTGAACAGCCACAGTGGCTGTATTGTGAACAGCCACTGAGAAGGTTGACTGGCTCTTGCCATTTTGAAACAAGGTTCTGGTGCCTCTTTGGAAAGACCCTGCACAATTTATTTCCAAACAATGCTAATGTCTTTCATCATCAGGTGGTGAGTTAAAGTGTTATCGACTGGATGTATTTATTGGAGTCTGTGCTGTGTTGCAGGTGAACTGATTAACCTTGCTATGTATTGTGAAAGAATAAGGAGGAAATTCTGGCCAGAATGGCACCATGATGACGATAACACTCTGTATGAATCCGAAGAAAGCAGTGAAGCAAGCAAGACTCACTCCCCTTTGCAGGACTTCAGTTTTTATTCCAGGACAGAAACATTTGACGAGGAAGGGAACAGTATTTCTCATACCCCTGACACAGATTACACTGGACACTCCCTCTTTGATTCGGATGTGGACATGGATGACTACAGAGATCACGAACAATGCAAATGATGTGTACAAGCACCTCCAGTTTTGAAGACAAGCCGTTTCTTGGGATCGGTTTGATTTTATTTTCTGCTCCAGGTTGGGAGGAGGTTTGTACCACCTCCAAGAGACCATTGTGCTTGACTTGGCTGTCACATGCTACCTGGACTGTCTCAACCTTACTTCATTTTGTGTAACTGTACAGATGGAATCAAGGTAAACAGTTATTTAAAACACACATGGGCAAACTGGAGGTCCAGAGGGCAACCGGACTTTTCAATCTACGTTTTTGCTCCCATTGAAAAACAGATCCCACAGTTGGGTGGGAGAAACCTCCAGGAGGTGGAGCACTTGTAAGAGCTGGTTTGTGTTGATATCTTTACGGGAATGGGTTGAGGACAAAAGTGGAAGAGACATTACTGGCACACTTTTCTCTTGTGGAAGAAAATGGTTGATGCTGTATTGATTTGGTGCAGTTTTGGGGAAATCTTATTTGATAGCTACCTGTACTCTGGGTGCATATGTTGTCACAGTGTCTGAGGTGAGAATGAATGCATTGGGTTTGCCCACCTGTGTGAAGTTAAGCACCTACACCTGTGTTGCTTGGCCTTGACTGGTTGATTTTAGGTAGAGAGAAACCATATGGAAATTACAGACAGTTCTGGTCTTTGTAAACGTGTATAAAATCAAATATTTTCTTGCAAATGCTGGTGGTAGCCTGTTGAAAATAGTTTAATCGGGACTTTCTCAATGAATTACTCTTCCATGAATCAGGACCCTTCAGCAAAAAAATTATCATATGTCTATTCTGGGAGTAGACAGGATACAAATGCTTTAGGATGTTAATTGTTGGTAGTTTGGAGCTTGAACTAACTCCAGCTTTCAAAGAACATGTCCCTTTCATGGACTGTGGAGTATTTCCAACAGAGGAAAATGCTTGCTGTGGGCAACACCCAGCTAGCCGTGGCTCTGCAAGCGGAGGGACGAGTCTGCAGTCACTTCCCATGTCTATTCCATGCCTGGGAGCTGCTGCAGTGAGAGCAGACAGTTTGGTCTGAGGTATGCGTGAACTTGCATCTATTTCCTAAATTCCCCACAAATTTCCTTGGAGCCATGCTCCAGTCTCCGTTGTCATGGGCAAGTATCATTTGCAAAATGAACCAAAACTGAGGAGGAGGAAGGTATAGTCCAATTACTTGGGACCCTTCTCAGGAAACTAAGCACAGGAACAGGTCACAAGAAGATAAGTCTTGGGCTTGAAAGCACAAGGGGTGATGGTCTGATATGCCTGTGAAACTTCACAGATAAGTCAGGGCAGATGCTACCTGCAGACATCTAGGTACTGGCATTCTGGATAACAGACATCTACGTCAAGAAGCTCCTCTTTAAAAACACTCATGTTGGAAATTCTGATAGAGAAGTTCTCATTTATTTATCCATGAAGTGAGCTTTGAAGCTGTGCATTTGAAGGCTGTGCTTTCTCCATCTTTTCAGCATTAGGAGAGTGTTTCCAGGTATGGAGGCCCTGCCGACAGCAGATGAGTCCCAGTGATAAGTCACGATTATTAAAACACCAGCCTGAGTTCAACAGACGGTGTCATCGTTACAATTTTCCTGGGCTGCCAGATCTGTCCGTGGTAGCGATGCTTGTGACATCCCAAAATGCAGACTAGCCAGAAGCCAGTGGTGTAATTGTACCCTTCCATGTGTACGCAGCTGGATTTGGATGTCACATGGCTGTACACGGTAGCAGGCACAGAAACTGGCGTCACCACTGTGGTGCAAAGCTGGTGTCGCATCGTGGTCTTCTCCCCTGTCTGAAGGTCTTCCCGGTGGGTGGCCCAGAGCTTTGTTGCCAGAATTGCTCCTGCTGGTGCAATCTGGTGCTGCTACATAGCAGGGCATATATATATGTGTGTGTGTATGTNGTGTCAAAAGGAGCAGTATGGTGAGAAATAATCTGGGGGCTAATCCTCAGCAGACGCTTGACTTCACTTTGGCAAGTGGGGTGATGCACTTTGTTGTGGAAGAGTGAAACCCAGGAAGAGCAGATCTGATGGGGCTGTGGAAGGGGAAGGAGCTGCTGCTTGTCAGCAGCGATTTTTTTTTTCAGTGTTTTAATCAGTTAGGTGAATGTATTCTGTAGCATGTCACATGCCTTCCATTTCTTAGGAACTACTCAGGTTATTTTAGAGGAGAATTACTCAGTAAGTAGCTTTCTCCTCATGACAGCTACTCTAGATAATATGTTTCTGTGTTTGGCCGTGTTTCAAACTAGGGGTGAAATTAGAAAACAGCATCTCTTTAGGAATTTATACGTCTAGTATTCTGACAAGGTCTGATAGGAAACCCTTGGGTTTGTTTATCCTGTCCAGAAACAAGTATTGACTGTTAGACCTGTTTAAAGGATTTGGTCCAAGCCTTTTTCTTTTGGAAGCTGGTCTTGGCAAAATGTTTCTGGGGGGAAAAATGTTTAAAAAAGGAATTGCTTTAACATCTATGAAAAAGTGTTAGTTCACTTTGGTTTGAATGGGGAAAGTGGATAGGAGTTGTCTTCAACAAAAACAGAACAGATTTCTTAAGTTTCCAAAATTTTACTAAAAGAGCAACGTTTCCTTAGCCCTGCAGTGTTGTTTTTTTTCCCCTTGATCATTTTTATTTTTGATCTGCTTGCTGAGGGGCTGTGCAGAGCTACAAATTGTCAGAAAGTGTCTTGGAATCACAGAATACCCTGAGCTGGAAGGGACCCACAAGGATCACTGAGTCCAGCCCCTGGCTCCACACAGGACCACCCAAAAACCAGACCATGTGTCTGAGAGCGTTGTCCAAATGCTTCTTGAACTCCGGCAGGCTCGGTGCTGTGACCACTGCCCTGGGGAGCCTGTTCCAGTGCCCGACCACCCTCTTGGTGAAGAACCTTTTCCTAACACCCAGCCTGACCCTCCCCTGTCACAGCTCCATGCCGTTCCCTCGTGTTATTTATTTATTTCCTCTGGTTTTTTCCTCCCTCGCTGTCCCCTGACCAGAACTGCGGGCATCCCGGAGGGCCTGGCCATGCAGCTGGGGGGCAGGAAGGCAGGTGTCACCGTAGTGCTGATCCCTGGGGCAGCGCGTGAGGCTCGGTGGCCTGTTCAAGCGGGGGGGCGAAGAAGACCACGGCATGGGCAGAAGGTCCTCGCACCTGGGCTGGGGAGCGGCTGCTCGTCGCGCTGCGGGACAGCGTGGCTCCGTCCTGTCGTGTTGTTTCGGGTACCGCCAAGGGCCAGGCCTGGCGTTTGTTTCCATGATGCTGCTCTAAGACGATGGTAATTGGTCTTCTCCTCATCTGGCAAATGGGAACATAGAGAACCCCCTGCATTTCCAGTATGGTTAAATTTAAAACAGCCTGCTGTTTTTTTTCTGCTGTGAATTGCAGTGCTTGATTGTGTAACGCGTTGTCGTGTCAGGATGGATTTGTTTGTCAGGATCGGCGTCGCTGGCTCTGTCAGCAGGGCTCACTGTTACCAAGTGGGGAAACAGACGCTGGGATGCATAGGTCCTACAGAAATCGTACAAATGTGGTGCTTGATTTAAAAACCAAACCAAACCTGATGTTTCAGATCTGGAGGACTGTTCCCATCCAATTATAACACTGCAAGTCACACATTTTGATCTTTAAAACCTTGGCAATGTCCCTCCAGATCTATATTCTCTTTGAAAAAATATTGCCTGAAATATTTCTGCAGCAAGAGTTCAGGCACAAATTTCCTTTTGTCAGTGATGTCTGCTCAAGTAATCATGACAGTTTCATACTGTTTTCATTGAAGGGGTTGTATCTGTCAGATACTGAGCCGTACGAAATATTGCCTGCTGGAAAAGTGTGTTATGTGCAGATTTATGCAGGGCAGCTTGCAAGTGGAATTTCTGTTGCAGGGGATGAATTCAAGTGGGTCTTGTCCTTAGATGTTTGAAGAACTTGAATCTGTTTTCTGATGAGTAGCTATTTAGCCTAACCCCCCCATTGCCAGATACTGCGAAATTACGAGTTAGGCATATCATCAAAATGAAGCAAATCATGCTCTTTAAATGCAGAATCATGTTGGACAGCCCGGTAGCTGGCATATGGGAGTGGATATACATAGCGTAGGGGTGAGTCATGCCCGTACGTATCCCTGGCTGTGGTCTGGAGGAACACCCGAGCAGCATCGTCTGGCTTCCCGTGTACAAGGAGGACTGGCGGTACCCTTGAATGACCGCAGCGGTTTTCAGCAGCTTATCGGTGCTCCCGGTGTTCGTGCCCGCTGCGCCGTGCTTCACGAATCAAGGATCCCTTTGGGTCTGATTCCTTTGGGGAGCGTTGCAGCGAATGCAGCTTGCCGGTGCCCCAGCGAGGTGCGTGGGCCGTCGCCTCCCGCCGGCACCCAGTCGAGGGGAGACGTTCTCAGTCCCCCCGTACCGCCCGGGTCTCCTGCCTGAGGGTGGGAGGGGGGCGTTGATTTTCGGGCTAGTGACCCTGGTCTTCACGGCTTTGCCTTAGCGGGGGAAAGCGTTGCAACACGGATCAGCTCTGTCTCGGCGGTTCTGGGCAATGCTCTCTTTGATGTCTGTCGTGGAGGGCTTCTCTTGCGAGCCTTTCCTCTACGTGCCAATGTGGAGAACTTCTCAGCAGAGATTTTTGCAGTTCCCTGAGGTGTTTGGAAAAGAAATGGGATGTCTGTGTACAGCATGGGAATCTTAACTGACAAAAATGTTCAGCGACTCACTGCAGTGCTAAGCTGTAAGTACCACGTCCTGTTTGCCCAACGTGCAAATTTTTAAGGCCAGAGGTCATTATGGGCATTGAGTCTGACTCATCCATAACAAGGACTGTAGGATTTCATCTAACGATTTCCACGTTCAGCTCAACAAACTAAAGCAGCAATAGAGCATATGTTTCCAAAAGGCATTCAACTTCTGCAGAACAAAATCCTGCCCCTTTGAAGTCACTGGCAGAAGTGCCATTTGCTTCAGCAGGGCCAGAGATTTCCGACCAAGCTTCCAAACGACCCCAAACTTCGCACTTCTCTCATTCCTCTGATTACCCTCACTTAGAAATTTGCCTTACTGGAGCTGTTCCCTAGAGTGAGGCAGACAAGATGTGACCTTTGTTTTTCAAACTCTAAAAAAAAATAAAATAAAATAAAAAAAAGGTTTTTAAGCTTCACTGGGCACGATGTTTGTGTGCGTTCTTCCCTCACTTTTTAGCTTGTTCTTATGACTGATCTTTTCTCAAATGTACAGGTTATTATTTTTCAGAATACTTGAAGAATGCAGGTCCCAAAGTTTTAACTTACAGGGTGTGCAATCCAGCAAGAATAAAGTACCTGTGGATGGGTATGGGGGGAGGGAGATATCCAGCTATATGTGGCATACAAGGTTTTCCTAACAAAATGAAGTAACACATTGCTAAATGAGGACTTTAATGCTGTAGCTGCATTATGTTGTTTGTGTATGTACTTACATGAGACATACATTATTTTAGCACTGTTATTACTACTAGTTTATAAAGCCATATTTAAAATTGTACACTTAATTGTAACATAACTTTAAATTGTGCACTGTGTTGAACCCTGTATATGTATATATGAAAATCTGTATATTTTGTCTTTATGCCGTATGTCATTGGTGTGTAAATTATAAGTAATGGGTCTAAAATACTTTTCTGGTTCGTGTCCTTATTCTGAACATCCCCGCTTTCTACAGGTCTGTGAACTAACCATCTTCTCCTAAGTGTGAGAGCAGGGAGCGCATGAAACTGTACTGGCCGGTGAGTTGAACCCGCATCTCTCCAGGCAAATCCCTGTGCCACCACTGTGATGTGAGTTGGGTCACGCTGTCACTGTTTGTCTCTCCCCTTGACACTGCAGGAGGGATTTCCAGGGCAAGCTTAGGAGGAAGGACTGCGCTTAAGCATGGGCATGGGGAGGGGTCCCTGCTCCTCTCTGTCCATTCTGGGACTAATGCTACCAGCATGAAAATAAATAATCCTGAGGACGGGACTCCATTGGAGGAGTGCATGTGCTGGCTAGTTTCATTGTACGATAATATTTTGGAAAAATTTTGGCATTTGTAAGTGTTTAGCCAGACTTAGCATATGGCCCTGAACACAGTGTAGGGATGCAGGAGATTTGGCCTTGATAGAAGAAATACAAGGAAATGGTATGGAGGTGATGAAGGTGCAAGGCTGTATGCAGGTGTGTTCACACCATCAAATCAGCATAAAATCCTGCTTCAAAATTGAGGTTATCAACGTTGCAGGCATATACACCTACATTTAACAAACAAACAAAAGACGTCCCCTGCGGTGAGGGTTGGGGTGGCACGTGTGTGAAACCATTGCCTGGGGAATGGGAGGAAGGAAGGGTGGGTGGGATTTATGGGCTGTTCATCCAACTTTGTATTTTGAGGCCAGGGAGGAGGACAGGTAA
Organism: Anseranas semipalmata; assembly: GCA_013399115.1. Lineage (NCBI taxonomy): Eukaryota > Metazoa > Chordata > Aves > Anseriformes > Anseranatidae > Anseranas > Anseranas semipalmata. Next base: position 63,783 of record VXAA01005102.1, read on the forward strand.
GTAAGTGCACTTCACCCAGCTGAACAATAACAAAAATTACAAGTCAGGCCAAACCCCACCATTCTGAATATAGATTTTAGCTCCTTTCATTGTGTTAGTTTTATGGCCTGTGAAGTGGATGTTCATAGACTTCTCCATGACAACTAGAAATTTCAATGTATTTAATAAACACTGAGGTAAAAAAGATTGAAATATAGGACTTGAATCATTCAATATTGCAAGCTCAGAAGAGATGGCAGCCAAAACAGAGCCCTACCAAGGAGAGGTCCCTCTCCATTCCAGTGAACCTCTGTGTTGCTGGAATGCTCTCAAACTGTTTATGGCTGAATCCCCAAAACTTTAAATTATGGCACGGGAGAAATATTCTGGATGTTCATTCATAGGGCATAGCTCTTTTAACTAAGAAATAGAAAAAAGATTGTGGTAAAGAGCTTTGTGAGTTCCCCTACATCAGCCATTTCACAGTCACGGGTCCATTGTGGTCGCCAGCTAAAGGTGTTAGCTTAAACCTCAATAGAAGAGATTTAAGCGAATGCCTTTTACCTTACGGTAGCTCTGGGCTTTGACTACACATGCAGCTGCTTACTGCAGTCTTGCTGACAGAAACTCCTTAAATCATAGTAACCAGTGGCAAGCCTGATCCTTTCGTCAGAGAGTGCTTCTGGATGGGTGGTTTTTGATGTGAGGAGATGGAGGCCAGTGGTCTGGGAGTGCCCCAGGATGAAAGTGGCCCAAGATAGCACCTTTAAGGGAAACTCCGTGGTGAAGTTCCCCAAACAGTTGTTTAGCCACAAGCCAGTCCTGGGTGGTAATATTCCTCATTTTCCAGTGAAACTGTGCCCCAAGGGAGTCTTGGGACCAGGAGCAGCACCTGGAGGCCAGATAGTCTATCTTAGGGCACCAAAAATGATGGCTAAACACCTTTGTTTAGGCAACTGAAACCCACCCTAGAAAACCACTTTAAAAGAAAACAGCAGAGAGTGATGGTGGTGTCATTGGTAAAATTCAATATTTATATCATGGTAGGATCCAGATAGTCTGACCAGCCTGAGTCCTTGCACACAACGTACTTCATAAGCTCAGGGAGAGGCTTAGACTCTGTACCATGAGGTTTTTTACAATCCAAGAAAAAAAGTGATGCAACAAACATGAGAAGAGATGGGCAGTCAAGAAGCTGTTGTTTCAAAATTTGGCTCTGAATTTGGCCATGTACATTTAATTTTATATTAAGACAGTGCTAGGCCACTCTAGGTGTCCGCATTGCTGTAATCCATGGAGATCTACTCTGAGTGGTCAATGCAGCCGAGGGGCTCCTCAGCTGAGCAGAAGTGAATGTCTGCTCTCAGGTGAGCTGAACCCCTCCTGCTCGGGACTGTACGCCCCAAATCTCCACGGATGATAGTGGCAGCCAAACGTTCAGCTCACGAATGCACCCTACAGTCAGACACCTAAATTAACACCTCTCAATCTCAGCCTGAATCCCACCCTAAAATGTCTGTGTTGTAACCTGGAACCCCAGCCATCACCTCGATTTTGATGCTTTTTCTGGGTAATGATGTACCATTGCAGACACAAGAAATTCAAAGAAACTTTAGGTTGTAATGTTCAGCACTTGACAGTTAGGAAATACCTGGGTTAAATTGCCCATATAGTTTTAATGTCACCTCTTTTTGCAGAAGTATTGAGTTGCAGATTTCAGTTCTTACAGTCTCTTACTATTTTTTCCTTAAGACCTCTGCCTCATCTGGTGCATGGGGTAGAGACTAGTGAATTAATGATGAGCTGTTGGTTATTTCATTTGAAGTGTGACCCCCGAGCCTTATTTACTGCACAGTATTCAAGCCCTACAATGGAAACAGAATGACTAATTTCCTCATGAGCTTTTCTGTGGCAGTCATTACCATGGTTTCTGGGTGCTTCAAAAATATTAACAAGTTTATTTTCACAACATTCCTGTCAAGATGCAGTAATAGGCAAGACTAGAAAGATAGTGTTGTTAAGAGCCTTGAAACTAAGTACAAGAAACTGGAATATGATACAGGCAGAGCCAGAAGATGGGTTCAAAGAAAGGAAAGATATAAACAAGCAATAGGCATCAAAGACGTTCTTAGCAGATGCACTTTATGTGGGTTAGAGGGTCTTAGAGAAGTGCTGATTACTATAGGCTGAAAGATGAGGGTCTGAAATACTGCTTTGTTTGTCAAAACAGAAAGGAAATGATTTAAAGGAGGAATGTGACACAGAAGTAATAAGATTTGGAAAGAGGAATCACGGGCTGTCATGAGACAGAGGTCCTTTTTTGGTCCTTCACAGACCAATCCTTAGAGACAATAGGGAAAGGAGCTTAATTTACTCTGCTCAGGCATAAGACCTGAAGGTTGGGCCATGCTTTGCCATCATTTTGAAGGCAGCATTTGTCTGTGAGCCACCTGAAGCACAGGTATTGTCTAATAATAAGCTTTGATTTGTCAAAGGGCAAGATCTAGACCAATATGCCAAATACATCTATGCATACAGAAATTGCCATAATTTCACATAAAGTGATTCACTGTAACAAAGAAGCCTATAATTATTCAGTGAGTAATCTTCACTGCATGCTAACACGTCTCTTGTCATTGTGGCTTCTCAGCACCCCTCTGAACCTGTCAATAGACAATCACAGGAACAGCCAGCAGAGCAGGGAAAGGGGACTGCTCCCAGGAGGATCACAAGTGCTTGCAGGAGGAGCAAGGTGCCTGGGGGATCTGTGGCCAACATTAGGAAAGGCTCCCCCCACACCAGCCCCTCTTTGCTCCCGACTCTATTTTTGGTCCTGTGACTGAAGAGTGTCAGTCATTCATGGTCACATTACAATTTGGAATGGGAAAATGCAAAGGGTTTCTGATGAAGAAAGCAAAACCATGAAAGCAGTTGGCTCCCAAATGTGTGCATCTTCTACTCCTGTAAAATCAGGGTGTGAAGTTTGTGCCTCCTTTCTACTGAGTTATTGTGCAAGTCGTGAACAGCCACTGCTTTTCCTCTTATAGCTCTAGAAAACTCTGTTGTACTCTTCAGCTGTAAAATACTGTTGCACATTTTAAAGGCGAGAGTGCATCTACTCCGTGTTCTCAGGCTTAGTACCATCTGAATAGTAAATATTTTCCAAGCTGTATTCTGAAAGTCACTGTCATTCCCTGTTAGCAAATTCCCTGTTATTCCCATTAAAATAATTGAAAAGATTATATTCATTTTAATGTATATGTAATAACAAATATGTAAACAAATGTAGTAACGAATGTGAGTTGTGCCTGGATTTCATTGTAGCCCATAACCAGCTACCAAAAATGTGTAGATTACCAAGGGATTGTGAAAGTTAGAGGGTGTTATGAGGACTTTCTAGCTGCTACAACTATTGTTAATGAATATATTTTCTTTCTGCTATGAGGCCAAAAGCAAACCTTAACAAAAGGGGAAAAAAGTGACTAAATCTGATCTACCATTTATATAGCTCTGTATAGTTCTGCAACCTACTTGGGGAATCAGAGTGGATAGCTTTCTTTTTAGAGTCTGCTTAATGAAGTGGTTCACAATACCAAATCCCTCAGATAAGTCATTAAAGAAGCCTTCAGTCTTTTATTGACAGCCATGAAAATATTAGTACTTTTACAATGAGCCTAAAGATATAACAAACAAGAATGAATAGTATGATTGCTAACTAATCTCTCCATGGTTTTGGAGCTGGCTAACAAGATGGATAAAAGTCAGGTTCTTAGTAATGATTTGCTTTGCCTATTACTATATATTTTTTAATCCATAGATAGATTTCAGAGCATTTTGGAAACATGTGTCACCTGAGCAGGCAGCATTAGGAAAATGTCAAAAAGGACCATATATGTAATATATGCTGGCAAATAGCCATGGCTGGTAGGGAAAAAAAGAGCAAACATTTAAACAAATGGGGTAAAACGGATGCTAACAATAGGCAGAAGATACAGAAGACAAGCAATCAACTTACAAATGCAAACCTAATGGTTGTTACGTGAAGTTTTAAAATTCTACCTAGTAATGAGCTCTCCTTCCTGTGTAATGAGAGTGATTTAACGTTGCTTACCAGAACTTGCCTGCAGAGATGCAGGACTTGCAGTCCTTCCAAAAGATGAGGTCTCTCTCTAGATATCTTTAGTAGGCCCCACGAGAAATGGCTAGCAGTATTTCACACGTTTCTTGCCTTCCTCCACGGACAGAACAGGGACATCCACGTTTCCTCAACATGCTCTCGGTGCATGCAACTCTGCTTTTAGTCAGCTGCTATCAGCAAATCCCTTTCCTTCAGGGATTTGGCCTGTTACCTTACAGGTGCTGGGAAAAAGTTTCCTTGCCAGCAGCAATGGATGAGATTTATTAGCAGTTTTCCCACCTGCCTGTACAGAGGCAGAGCAGAGATGAGTTTCATCTGGAAATGAGGCCTCGTCCCCCACTATCATCTTTTGGGAATAGCCTGCCAGCTCAGTTATCTGCCACTGCAGGAGCCTCTGGCACTAATGAAATCTCGGTCCTATAAACAGCCCCCCAGATTGATATTTTTTTCTATTTTATTTTGGGATGTGGGGATAGTTGAGGTCCAAAGAAGGCGACCTCCTTCACATTTAACATTATGACACCCAACAATAGAGATCTAGTGGCTACAGCAGGCAGGATCCCAATCACGAATCTTGTATGAAGCAGATTGCTCTATTGCAGTGATGGTTGGGTCAGTCTCTTAAAGAGGTTGATGCTGGCAAAGAGGTTAGGTAGATTTTGTCATAAACTTTTACCAGTCTATAAACAGACTCCTAGGCTTGATGACATCTTTGAAGGTTTCAGAAAGGTTTCTAACAGACTGTCTTGAAACTGAACATTTTCTGTGCTAGTAAGGTGAGAAACTTTAGGATTTGTTGCTGCTGTTTGAGGTTTCTCTTTAGCACACAAATTCTGTGACAACTTTTACTTGCACAGACATAAGCACGTACTTGTCACATGGCTCATTCACCATCTGAAATAAACAGTTTCTCAGCTCTGCAGACAATCTTGTACTCTACTGTCTTTTGGTGACTGAGGAGATGCGTTGAGGAAGAGGAAATTGGAGTGAGGAAGGTAATGACAAATAAAATACTTAGCATTCAGGTAAACCTGTTTATAAAGCCATAATTTGTATGGCTGTGATTGCAAACATCTATGATTAAGTTTCATGGGTTCCAAAACATGTCTGGAACGACTCAGAGCAGACACAAGTCATATAAAGGACATATAAATGTAGGCTTGAGTCCTTCCCTGCAGCCAGCTTGACGCTACCCTCCAGGGCAGCCTTTCAGCACGCACTACACCACTTCACAAGCAAAAAGATGCTAAAGCAGAGTGAGTCATCTTGCAGCATTTCTGCTTGCAAATCTTACTACTTTCCTTTTTACATCCAGATTAAAGACAGAAGAATGCTACAAAATAAAAATATCTTTAGGGAAATGAGTTGTTTCACTGGGGCAGCCCTGGCTTGAATACCAGCCTTGCACCATGTCCCTTATCTGATTCCCTGCTAGCAGGTGCCAGGGCCAGTTATTAATTGCACATCCCCAAAGTTCTGCACTGGGGTTAAAATGACAACTTAGGCGTCAATCACCCTGATTTTGATCTGGTATAACAATGCCCTGAGTAAGGAAAGACCCAGCAAAGTCCCGGTTTAGCTGGTTTTTCATTCTCACTCTGTGTGTAATCTCTGTCAAACAGAAGTGCCATTTTTAACTGTAATCTAAGCCGTACTGGCACTGAGGGTAGCTCATGTCATCAGGCCACTGCAAACATAAGCAAACGAGTCCTTGTTAGGTAAGTAAATATTTTCTCTGTTTTGACACATGAATGAAACGAAAGAGATATGAGTGATTGACGGACACCAGAGATGTCAGACCCCTTGGATGCCCCCCACCTGGCCTAGTTTGGTCAGCATTATGTTCCATACGCATCCACAAGAGAATTATTATTTGTTTATCCGAAACTCTAAATGAGAGAATGATGTTTGTAATTTAAAGCGCTATTCCTTCCCCTCCTTTAACCTCTTCTTCTTAAACAGGGTACAGTCAACCAGTTTAATGTGCAAGCCAAGTGAATCATGCCACCAGCTTTCAGCAGTGCAATCACATCATCTAATGCAGTTATACCATGTTTCTCAAACGTCTAGTGCTCCCTACTCTGTGCTTCATCTCTTAGCAGCCATATATGAGGAAGCAGAAACAAATTATCCATGTTGCAAAACTTCTTTGTGAAGGACTGAAGTAGGGTTCGCATCTTACTTGCCTTCCTTCTGCTTCTGCCATGCAACCTCCTCCTGGTTGTTCTGAGACTCCAGCAGAGGCGGCTGCTCCCGCTCGCTTTGATGTACACCCTCCTGGTCCTACAGCCTGCCATCTCGCTAGGAGAGCTCCAACAATGAACATTTCAACCATAAATATTCCTGCTTTCTCTCCCTGGGAAAATCGAAAGAGGCCCTAAAGAGATCCAGAAGAACCTGTAAAAAGGACCCTGACATCTTTCTTTAAAGGGTTGCCCATGTGGTACTGTTGTTGATTTTAATTGTGCACTGTTACTAGATGAGAGATATGAGATGTCCGACCTAATCCTGCTGTATTTATACGTCAGGGAGACATACATGCTTCTGCTATCCGTGCCCCTTTCTTCTCCTTTGGCAGACTCCTCGCAAGATCGCTTGCTGTCAGCTGCAGGGAAGGTCCCCGCTGCTTCTTGATTCATTCCTCCACAGACACCTCTTCTGTACTTGACTTGATGGATATCTGGTAGTAGTTCAGTATTGCTGGCAAACTTGGATGATTCCCAGACCCCCCACCCCCCCGTTGTGTCACAGCTACCTCTTGGTTTCTCTTATTTCCAGTTCCTGACCACCTTTTGTGGTGCTTGGGTGCAGCTGTCCGAGCAAACTTGCTTTCTGGAGATGCTGTGTTGTGTTGAAATACATGCCTCCAGGCTTTGCTGTGCATCACCAAATCTGTGATCTCTTCTGTGTTCTGGTGGAGAAGAAAACAGGGCCCTTCATCTTCCTCCATGTTGGCTACTTAATGTGAAGCCATATTTAAATAGAAAGAATTGTACGTCCTTCCAAATTCCCTCTTAATCCCCTTGCTTAGGGGTTTCCTCACAACAACCTTTGCAGCAGGTCCTTGAGCTGACTGGGCTGTGTGCCTGCCCTGCCAGGTATGGCAGGGTGGCCCTGGGGGATTTGGGCAGTGTGGGACACCCCTGCACCAGGTTCCCCTGCCGCCGCCCAGGGCAGCCGCCTGCAGCCTCGTGTTGCAGGGACACCCGTGGCAGAGAAGCCAGCCCTGGGTTTTCACCTCTGCACTCACCCTGCCCTTTATCCAAACCTCGGCACTTGCCTTTTTGGTGACAGTACATCTTTCCATTATTTTTGCAAACGCAAGATGCACCTGTGCTGTGTTGGGTGTGTGGTAGTAATTCAGCAATTTGTAGATAGCTGATTGACAAAAGTGGGAAAAAGCTCATGCGAACAGCAGAAATTCTTAAAAATGTATTCTCTTTTTGGTTTAAGATCACTGAACATCTCTCTTACACCTCAATCTTATACGTGTTGGCAACAAATACACCACATGCCAAAAATGCTGTTGAATCAAACCCCACAAAATAACGCTTCCAACGCACTCAACAATTCCAATCCCACCCCTTTGGCAATGGCACGGGAAAATGAATAAGACTTTGTAATCCTAGCTGTGCCTAATCCCGTATTTTTTTAGAGACTTTTGTGTTATATTAAGGGAAAATACAAGGTTAATCTCAGAGAATAATACTATTATATCAAGGGTTTATATTGTTTTTTTTTTTTCCATAAGAATGCACTAAAAATTGTAGAGAAATATTAATACATTGTATTTTCCCACGATTTTTAAATTATATGCTTGATATAGATTCTATTTATTTTGATTAATTACCATTATTTAAGTTAGAAATGATCTTTCAGTCAACAGCTGAGCATGAAGTGCAGTAGAAAGACAACCTGCTCATTTGGTACATTCAGGTGAATAGGCTTTCAGACGAGGCCTTTATCTGAAACCGAGTGCTTTGCAGGTGCTTCACACACAGCCACAGGAGGGCAGTAGATGACCTGAATATGCTTTTTCCTTCTAGCTTTTATCTGTTTTTTAATCGTTTCGTTTCCCTTCCACCGAGCTCCTATCTTGTCAAGAAATAAAAATTTGACGCTGATGCGAGAAAGGGGATTTGATTTTCATTTCCCTCTGCGGGTTTGGCACATTTTCTTCATATTCTTGTTAGTTCAGCTTATCATCAGCGTGTGGAGAGTATGTGATACCATCCCTTGTACTGCACACAGGGCAAGAGGGGAGCCAGGGGGAAAACGTGTTTGTACAACTTCCATGTTTACACAACTTTCAAGGTCAGGACTTCTTCCCAAGAAAAAAACAATAGAGAGCCCAAAAACAGTTTCATGGTTGTCCACGGGGCTCACAAGTTGTCCTAGGTGCACTCTGAATTCTTCCTTCTTTATTTAAAGACCTGACTCACATTCAGCACTGGTTTCAGTCAGCAAACAGCTTAATAAAAAGCATGGCTGTGGACCCTCCTGCGGCTTGAAGATTTGCTAGTGAGCTAGAGCATCTATTTGCCACTACGATATTTATTCAGATCCAGCTTAAGCTAGCAATGAATAAAAGCTGCAATTATTATCATAAGTAAATATTACTGGTACAAACAAATGAAAATAGGTCTCCTCATGGCCACTCTGTGTGTACAGAGGGTCCCTGTGATGGACAGAAGACAGCAACTAAGAACGCCAGGACAAGCTCTCCAGGCTGACCCGGTATCCCTATCGGACATACAGAAGTTAGCAAATACTCAAGATCAGAGGAAGCCCAGTCTGGTAGTGAGCAGAAACAGCCACATCCCGGACAGACAAACACTCCTTAGAGACCAAATACGGGTTTTACAGTTCACAGCAGAAGTGATGTTTGAAATATTTGGAACAAGTTAATGAGAACAAAGGCTGTTTCTGTGGCACGCTGAGTACAGGGAGGAGAGGAGAGCATCCGCAGTGTGCCAAGGCGGTATGAAATATATGCCTGTGTCTCAATATGCCAGAAACTTCTGGGCTTTATTCCCAGAACTCCTACTGACTTGTGTGACCTTGTGCTAGTCACCCACGCTTGCCATGCCTCAGTTTCCCTATCACAAAGTGGGGACTAAGCTAGCCTACCTCCAAATGGCTGTGAAGGAGCTGAATTTGTAACGTTTTGATGCTGGGGAGAGGGTCTGTGTTTGCATTTGAGTACTGGCATCTCTCAAGCATTTTGGAGTGTTTTGATTCTGCAGTACAGTAGCCAGTCTTTGTGTTGACCCATTCTCTGTGCTGAGGCTTTGCAGAAAAGAGAAGGTCACAGCAGAAGCAAAACTCATATTTCCCCAAGTACAAGCTCCATCAGCTGCTAATAGAAGTACAGCCCATAGTAGCTGACAAAGTAGGAGCTCTGCCAGTTGTACTGAAGTGGTTTTGACTCTGTGTAACAGAGATCGGTAGCATACAGCTATACTGGCCAGATGCATACCAGCAGGTTATTGACCCATAATTTCAGCTGCCAGGTTGGCCGGTCACCAGTTCCTGATGCAAGGTTCAGCCTGCCCACGCTGACAGGAGAGGACGCTCAGATGGCACTGGAAAAGTGAAAGGAGCCTGACCCTTAACTGTGAAGGGCAGACGAGAAACCAGTGAATGCCTCATGAAAATCTCTATTTGGCCAGCCTGATGCTTGCTGGGTCGGACTCCACATGCCCACTGTGAATGGATTGGACTCACAGTGTAGGTACATATGTGATTTATTTCTCAGTGGTTTTACACAGGTTTACAAGTCTGGCTTATTTTGCAAGGGACTCCCAGATCTGCCACTGATCTTGGGTTGCAACATATTTCTTTTAGCTGAAGGCTTGGATGACAGTATATGCAAAATTGCATGTACACTTACAGAAGCAGGATTTCTCCATACTTGCTTTGCTTTCGCTATTCACCCACATCAAACTGAGCCCCTGGGCTCATAGCTGAGAGTGGTGTGTGTGCACAAACACACACAGCCCACCAGTAACTGATTTTTGGAGAAGGCAAGGAGAACATTTATTTTGTTAAATTCTTGTTCCCTTTTCAGGTTGGCTTCCTCAATATTTGGGGCAATAAGTTTGTTGACAGAAACATGTCCCAGTAAAGTAGGTTCTAAATGAATTTTTTAACATAACAGGAGGGAATTCAGACACCATACCTGCAGAGATGCTTGTTTGTGTAACCTTCTCTGAACAGCAAATGCAGCATAGGGTCAGTGACCATTTCCATTGTTTCAAGCGCTGAATATTGCATATTGTCAGGTGATTCATTGTGACTTACCTATCAAAAAGTAGACATTTCCCTTTTCTTTTCTTTTCTTTTCTTTTCTTTTCTTTTCTTTTCTTTTCTTTTCTTTTCTTTTCTTTTCTTTTCCTTTTCCTTTTCCTTTTCCTTTTCCTTTTCCTTTTCCTTTTCCTTTTCCTTTTCCTTTTCCTTTTCTTTTCCTTTTCTTTTCTTTCTTCTTTTAATATCTGAGGTTTTCCCCAGTACATCAACAACCAATTCTAGAAATTCAGCTCCTTGCTGTGAGGTCTTGGCAGCACATTTGGCCTCCAAGTTCCTCATTTTATAAAGTAGGAACAATATGCTTTCATTATTTCTTTGGAGGAAAGGTACACTGAAACTGTGATTTTCCCATGTTCTGAGATAAAGAGGAACATATGAGTGTCTACAGCTCTCTGCTCTCACTAGAACACAGTCGCCCTCACAACAACACATCCCCATCAGTGCCTTCAGCACCAGGGCACAAAGTTCTCCCCATTATGACCTCCCCTTGTGGGAGATATTTTGTGACAGTGACTCCCCTCTTAGTGATCTACTCTTTAGCAAAATTGACCACAATTACTGCCTAATTCACCGGAAATGCTGAAAAATATGTTGATCTGGGTCAAGCCGAAGGAACATTTTGGTTTGAGAGCTTTCCCTGTTGCCTGTAGAGCTGAAAGCCAAATGCTTCTCTCAGGCTAAGAAGTGGAAGTGAGTGGTGGAAGGGTAGAGAGAGACATGGGGTTACCAAGATCAGCTATATCTGCACTAAACAAGTTTTGAGAGAAGCCTGGTTTTGTTGCTGTTATTTTTAAGCCACTAAATAAACAAGAAATATTAATGACATCAGTAATCCCTCCTGGACATATGCCTGGTCATTAACTTCTCTTATTTTTCTAGGCAAAGGCAACAGCATCACATTGTGTTGATGTGTTTTCAAGAAAATATCACTAGCAAATAATCCTCTTAAGGAAGTGCAACTGGCTGGAGGCAATGCTTAGGGCTAAAAAACACAAAGTGGGCTCAAACCAAAACAACTGTTACCCTCCATGCTACTCTGCTGCTGGGCCACCATCAGAATACTAATGCAAAGTGGTCTGGCTAGCCAGGCACTGGCTTACAAAACTGAAGATTTTGACCCCTCTTGATAAAAAAAGCTATGTTTGATCAGTGAACAGTGTCATATCTTGTAAAAGGTAGAGGATAAATCAGGTAGCAGATAATTATAGTGTCAAAACAGTAGATCAAGTTCAGCCCCGCTGCATGCCAGTGGAATTCTGATATGTTTGGCCAAGTTTATTCAGTATTTTTACCTGCTACATCCAAAGTAGGTGGTGCTAGCTCGCTTCCAGTTGGCCTTCAAAGATTTATCCAAATGTTACAAAATCTGATTGCTCTACATAAGCACCATTTTAATGGAGCAAATTTAGAAGGCTGATGAAAGCTCTGTGCTTTGCAGTCTCATTGTTTTTGCATCTAAACAGGACTGTGAAGACTATCTGTGTGCAGAAATGGGTCCTGCTGACTATTATGACTTCCTGAACAGTCATGGATGCATTTTGAGAGTCTGATGACAAGCTTAGAGGTTGAAGAGAAACAGTAGAAGGGATAAGTTTTTCTATTATCTTGAACTGATATTCCTAACCAAGACCATTTCAAGTGAAGATTGCTTTTAACCTTCTTGTTTCTAACAATTTTTTCATGCATCTTTATCTTTTTTTTCTTTGTTTATCAAACTGCATCCTTCCTAAAATGCCCTCCACTCTCCTGAATCCTTCTCTTTTTGCCTTTCTTCTCAGGAAGATGGGAATGTAACATATAATTTGGGGGGGGGG
>VXAA01005102.1:76057-131144 GCA_013399115.1 Anseranas semipalmata
GGAGGGGGAGGCAAAAACCTCTGTAAGTGTGGTTTAAAGGTGCTTAAAATATTTGTCTTATGATCTTCATAAGCCTATTTGCCATTGTTATCACTCTAATTGAATTCAGTGAACATTTTTTCCACTTTTTTTTTTTTTTTTTTCCTAGTGCAGGGGAACTAAATTATGCAGGAAGTATGTAAACTTAATTGGTTACAATTGCCCTTCCTCAGACCATGGGACTACTGGGGCCCGGATGGCTGCCCTTGAACATGGCCAGGACAGCGTGCAGGAGATGGGACTGGCCTGGGTGGCAGGAGGGATGATTGCCTGTAGGGCCTCTGCATCCCATCTTTTGCAGAAGCTGGAAAGTGAGTAGTGAACGACACAGAAGATTGCAGGGAGAAAAAAGACAGCACAGTGGTTTAGCTGGCTGATAGCATCCTAGAGAGTTGGATTTCACTGCAGACAGAGCTTTTTGACAACACTGAACAAATAACTTAAATGACTATATATTCAAAAGTAGCCACCTGTGTGGTCTGCTCTTCAGGCTGTCCAGCGTGAGTCCCTTGGGCCCTGGCTCTCAGAGCAGCAAAACACACAGGGGTGAACGGCATGCAAGGAGACTGACCCCAAACACAGAGGCTGCTACAAACACTGGCTAAACAACAAAATAGGCACCATGGGTGCTTGTTTGTCTTGCTTAACTAATGCTTAAGTTAGGAATGTGGTTGCTATAGCTTCTCTTCTACTCAGAGAGGCAAAAAGTTCCTCCAGAGGACAATACCCCACTGAAGACTTGGTGCATGCATGCAGACACTCCCAGAAGTATCGGGTTTATGGGGTGTGCTCAGAAAAAGTGTTACGTGGGCTGTTTGAGCACAAGTGCATTAAATCCAGCTGTCAAACCAGCTCATGGGGTACCTTGCATATCTACAGTTAGCTTCCCGCTCTGGGACATATTGGATCTCGCATGTGAGTGTGGGACATTCACTGGAGGCTGTGTAGCTGCATTGCTGTAACTGGTTGACAGAAAAAGTTGGGTACTATGGTAGCAAATTATAAGGAGAAAACAGCAATTAACGAGAAATTATCTTGAGTACTGAAAGAAAGAGAAAAAACAGTGGTAATGTAATTAAGGACTGTATCATATGACTAATGCACAAGACAGCTTTAGAGTCACATTAATTTTGTCATTTCCTGACTTCTGAACACTTATGTTACCGTCTCATTTATTAAGATAATAATTATATAAATGTCATGGTCTTTGATGCCTGGCAGGTATCCCCTGCTCGCTCTCTGTGCCGCCGGGGCAATGCTTTTGGCCTCCACTAGTGGTCAAGATAACATTTTCGGAAGTGTTTTCTGGGCTGGGCAGTGCGGTGATGCGTGGAGCAGATATTCTGCAGGACTTTCTGGACCAGATACCTCTTGTAGCACAGGAGGAAGGCAGCTGTTGGTGTATAGCCTGAGTCTGGCTGATGAAGCCAGACTGCAAGACAAGCCCAGTGGCAACAAACTGACAGGGTTGTGTCATTGTATCTTTAAGGTGCAAGTGGATTCCCCTGTTTATTTTGTTTTCTGTTTTTTTTTTTTCTTACTTTCCGTGTTTATCATAAAATTTCACATCCCACCCAGCTCATTTGCCTATACTAGGTCTGCATGGATTCTATACCACAGCAGAATTTGAGCTGAATTTTTCAGCCATGTATGGCCAATGCTAAAGCTGGTGGGACTGACTATGAGAGTTATGAGCTTATTTCCCTTGTCCATTCACAACGAGAGAAGCCAATCCTTATATATTAATAGGCAATTATATGAGCTAATGATCAAATTTTCATACTCAAAATGAATAGCTATGCTCTTTATTTTCAGCTAGAACAAATTTGACACAGATCCGGGCCAAGTCAGTAATGATTGCCAGTTCCCGTTATACTCTTAAAAGTTGAATAATATACATAGCACTTGCAGTTTTTTAGTGGCAATAAAGTAGTCGAAGAGCTGAACAAGCAGTATTGCATTGCACACTCATTTCTGTCACACGGGTGTTCACAACTGCTGTCCTCATCAGCACTCTCTACAAGAAAACTAAGGTCTGAGAAGATAGAGGTGAGTTTTTAGCTCAAGCACGGCTATGCCCTAATGCAATTCTGTTTTTTGTACTGGAGTGAGAATACATCCATCTGCACCCAGTCATGTAAGTGTGCCTCCCATGCCTGCTCATGTTTTCCTTTCTCCTCTTTACTGGGGATTTTATGGGGTAATGGGGAAAAACATTTTTTTTTTTTCCTGTTTTCATGCAACTTTGATTCTTTGCAGTGAATGCAGATGCATGACCTGTTAGCCTAAGTCTTCCTGTTATAAACAGCAGAAGACAGAACTCCATATTTGCTGGAGTCTTCCTAGCTAAAAAGGCGGCTGGCCAAGCTCATCTGCAGAGAAGCTACTGCTGAGGTTTGGGCCACTGCAACTCCAGACGCTGCAGGTTCCTGCTGTGCTTAGCATCTGCTTTGGTCCATTGCACTGTGACCACTTGGGGTGACTATGTGCTAGCGTTGCTGTAGGGGTCTTCTGGAAAGGGAAGACAGCATTAAACAGAAGGAGGACTGGGTTAAGTACATCCAACATAATTCAGCTGCCTTAAAGTTAGATGTCTTAGTCAAAGCTGGTTCCCTTATGGCGCTTGGATGTCTACACTGGCATGAGATCGTGAAGGCTCCCTTTGGAGTCCTATATATAGAACAGGTATCTCCAGAGAGCATTTCATATCGTCCTCAGACAGATACCTACAACAGGTGGCAATGAATCACCACTGGAGACTTCTGTTTCCTTCCATTGATAATTAAAAATACATAAATCAACGAGGTCAGGCTTTGCTATCTTTTCAGCATCAGAAGTTAGGGCAGATAGATCCTTTTGTCAGTGTGCTATGTTCCCACATTTAATTCCTTCTTTCAAATCTTGGTTTTTCCTTTTTACATAATTATATCCTGTCTTCTGACATCATCTAGGCTGCACTTTTTCTGTCATGGAGATGAGTCAGGGATATTATTTTATTGTTAAGCTCTTTGGGGCCAAGCATAATTTCACACTTTTCTCTTGTATGTCTATAGTTAAAATCAGCTTACACTCTGGAATAGCTGGACTTAAGACATGCCATTATGAACAGCTTAATGTAATGACTGTGGTGTCCACGGTTATAAAACCGAACAGAGAAATTCCACTTGCTGCAGGGGACTTGCCATATTGTCCTATTTATGTCCGCAGGTCATGCTTCTTTCTCTCTCTACCTTTCTCCTTTGGTGAGAATGATAGAATTTATTCACTATTGTATTACTTTAACCTTAAAGCAAAATTTTAAGAACTTTAAGAAAGCAGACTTAAAATGTATTTTTGGTCTTTGTGTTTACAGAAACAACATGACTGACATATGGACTACTAGTTTTAAGTATATGTCATACAGGAAGAAGGATGGCAAAAATAGCTTCTCAAAGCAAGGTTCAGGGTCCAAGTACCAGGAAGTATGTGCATAACCAAGCATTACTGAACCAGAGTGTAAACTTTTCCTTGTTTGCATGTAAATTTTCAGGATGTAGAGGAAAAGAGATCAGCTACTCTATTTTATGCCAAGAAACAACAGAGGAGAGTGGACTTGGAGGCTCAGGCATAGAGCAGAGCTTTTATGGGAAGTACAGGGGGCTCACTGAAAACTAAGACTGATGAGAAAAAAGTTTGATAACCTGGAAGAAAAGACTATGCCAAAAACTAGAGGTTGACAGTCAGGTTTTGAAAAAAGGATTTTAAAAATAAATGAATTAATAGATTGTGACATGAGAAGTGAAGGTTTTTGTTGTTAGTGAATACAAGGTAGTTTAAATTATTCCTTTTAATACAGGTCATTGGAGGGAATAATTTAAGCTACTCATAAATATTTTTGGTATCTCAGTTCATCACTAAGAAAATAATTGTGATAGTCCAACAGCTCAGTGAAAGTGGCTGATCAGCCAGTGGCTGTAGGTGAAAGTATTGAATGCGGCTGAATAATGAGCATGTTAAAGTCATATCTGACATGTCATGAAGACATAAATGATAAAATATAACATCATCCAGAATCCTGATCTAAGTTCTGCTTCCTTTGTCTCAAGAAGAAGTGTGAAAACAGAAGCTGCCACCTGGGTAGCAAAGGTGGCTGGAAAAATAGAAGGTGCTTCCATCTGAGTTATGGTTGAACTGAATGAGGCTGCTCAGTTTGGAAAGATGATATGGAAGTGGGAACATATTGGTAGAATAGAAAATAATGAGAATGGAGGAAGTAAATAGATCACATATTCTTTCTGTTAATGGCAAACGAAATAAATATCTAAACTGAAGGGCTCTGTTACTACCTAAACTCCAAAGAAATGCTTTTTTAACACAATGCAAAATAAACTTGTAAAACTCACGGTGGCTAGCTATCATAGAGCTCCAAGTGGTTAGCAGGATTAAGAGTGGATTAGACACTTACTATTAGGGCAATTACAGATAGCTAAGAAGTGTACAGTCACATTAGATAGGATGAAAAATGCAAAAGGGTTATAAACCTTTTTGCTTCAGGGAATATAGAAGCCATTCGAGAGACAGGGGTTAAGCAGACTCTTCCTCCAAGGACAGGTTTCTTCTCAGTTTTCTGTACAAGGACTTCTTGTTCTTTCCTCAAGGCATCTGTTACTGAACATTATCAAACTTTGGATATTTGACTATTGTAATTTTATCATGGAGATTTGGTGAAATTTGTTCAAAACCAGTGAATGTGGCAATTATACTTCACTCAGGACCAAAATAGATACAATAGCTGTATAAAAAGTAGAGTGCTTGTAAGCCTGGTCAAGAACTCACTTATTTAGGGGAGGGAGAAACATTTGACCAACTACACATCCAAGAAAATCTAAGGGACAGAAAGAAAAGGTCAGAAAACATGATGCTGCCAAAAAAAGGAAGAGGACTCACTTTTTGGGCAGAGTCTGGTCTGGAAGAGGTGTAAAAGTGGGACTGAGGAAGCTTTCCTTTTGCTTGATTCCTGCCCTCCTCAGGAAAGAGTGCTTTCTATACATGCCTGTGAATAAAGAGGATTCAAAGAGAGAGGTGACTGCATCACAAATTTTAACTACTCCTAATTGCCCGAATACAGGCTAATTGATCTGGACAAAGAAGTGACTTCTGCTCTGTTCTGCTCTGCTCTAGTCTGTCCTGTTCTGCTCTGTTCTGTCACAGTAACACTAACTTCAGTGTGTCTGTACTAAGCTTCTCCTATGCTACATTAGGCAGTGCACATTTTACGCACACATATATGCATATATATAACTCTGTATGCTTCCAAGGGCAGAGAACTGTGGAGGCATCTCTTGTAGGGTCTTTCAGATTTTTTAAAAGAGACCTTGCTGATAGTGTTAAAGATGATGACGATGGTGAAACACACTCTGCATATGGAGCAGAGGAGAATTAGCAATGGCTTGTCACTCCTGTGCGAGTTCATTCTGGTGCCACAGACCGGTCCATGAGAATATTTCTGCAAAGATGAACTTTATCTACTAATAAAATGTCCACTGACCTGCCCTAATGTCGCAATTCCTATAGCATGAATAATTGCACCCTCTTGTATAATTGGCAGCATTAAGAGTGCTGAGTGAAATAATTAGGAAAGAATCAGATTTCATGAGCACACCACGCTCTTACTTTGAGGATTTTATTCTTACCTCTTTCCCTCTTCTGGATAGCCACCACTCGGCTGTGCTTCTGCTGGGAGAAGTGGGCAAGCATCTGCCTCGGCAGCCCTTGCCAGTCTGATTCTGGCAGGGTGTCAGCAAAGCCCTCAGGATAATGCATGACATCCTCGGCATATCTGGCCTTCAGCCTCCCAGCAAATGCGAGGTGAGATTGGAGCCTGCGGCACGGAGTTTTGCACCAGGTGCCTCTGGTGTCTGGAACTGGGGTTTTCCAGGGCTGGAGGTAGCAGTGCACTCCTAGGCATTGAGGAGACAAAGCATTTTGTAACTGCAAGGTCCAGGTCCCACACATTAATGAAGATTGATCCTCCCCTCCCAGATCTCAAAAAAAAACCCCAAGAGGAACACATTTACGAGAGAGCTGTCATTCAAAGCCATCTGAGTGTAAGCACATAGTACTGAGTGGGTCATGCAGGGGTGGTGGGAGCGTGCCATCTTTGCTGGGTCAGTTTAAAACCAAAAGAGAAAATCCCTGACCATCTGGCAGAATGCAGCTGGCACCTGTGTTGGTTTAAGATCTTTTTGCTGGTTGCAGGGCAAGGGAGAGCTTGCCACAGAGCAGTGTGCACAGTTCACAGGCAACCCCAGGGAAAAACTCCAGTGATGTGTTTGTTCCAGCTTTGACTATGACTGATTCTCGCAGATAACATGGAATTGTTATTTGACAACCATCCATTGCCTTAAAAAAAAAAAAAGAAAAGAGAGAAAAAAAGAAAAAGATGAGAAGAAAATTCACAGAAAGACAGGAAATATGAACTGCTGAGATGTAACTTGGAACAAGATAAGTGTGAAATGTAGTATGCAGCTTCTTAGGTCACATGTTGGGGTGAAAATCTGGCATATTGAATCAGATGATGGACACAGTCACGTTCAGTGGATCATGCAAGAAGTGTGTCCCTAAACGTGCCGGATGGTGGGGCAGGGGAGCAGGACCCTGCAGGAGAGATGCTCCTCACGGCCCCCATGGGTGCCAGCTCTCCCCGGCACCCACGTGTGACTGGTGTGAGGAGCGTCGTGCAGACCTGGGATGGGGACTGATGGCAGTGCAGCCTCGGTGCCTCCCCCTGGAAGGCACTGCAGCGAAGTCGATGTCAGGGGACACCGGGTGAATAGGTCTCGCAGAAAATATCTGACATCTCCCCGCGACCCATAGGTGACAGGAGAAATGATGTGAGAAAATCTTGATGTTAGTACCATCCAATCATAAGCTTGGGAGACACACTGGGAACAAAAGGAATATCTAGGGAATTTCTGGAGACATACTGGAACCAGTCATCAAACCAACCCCTTGTGAACACAGAATATAAGGAAATGGGGAAGGTGGACAGGGAATAGCCGACCTTCTCAAGACCCTGCAGCGTCATAGTTTTGTGGTCTTTGCTGCTTTACAGTTGACCTCTGACTATCTGATGTCATTTGGGAAAAGCTGGGGAATGAATGACCAGCCGTCCTCAGGCCCATGTTTTAGCATACTGTCAGTTTTCTTTTGTGTGGGTCTCCAAAACACATGCACGTCTCGCAGGTAGTACCCATTTCTCCTATACCCCTTCCCTGACTTGTCAGTTGACCCCACAGCCCCCTTCCTCATCACAGCCCCCATGTTACACCAGGGCTGGCCTCACCAGCTCGTTCAGCCTCACACATTGACACGCACCAGTTGCTCTGCTTATGCCTCACCATGTGCCAGCAGTAGCCTGGGATTTTCTGTCACAGGCTTTGGGAAAGAGGTGTAAAGATAGGGTCAACAGTGAGAATGGACAAACATGTGGAAGTGCTGGGAGGCAGAACAGATCTGAAATGGGGACTAAGGTCACGGTGCTTTGCAGATTATTGAGCTGCAGCTATCACTAGTCCATACGCCTCTTCAGTGCATCTACTGGGAAAATACTGCAAAGTAGGTCCCAGCCCCTCTTCATTATGTCTGCTGTTCCTGCAACCTCGTCTAAATACAGATGTCTTTTTCCCTTATGATAATTAATTTCCATATATCAACATAAACAACAATAAAGATTAAGAAAAAAAGTTTCTAGTCAGCTAAAATATGAGGGGAGGGGGAATTAATATAAAGAGGAGGCATGAAGGCGTCAGGCTGCCTATGGGGAACAGAGGAAATAAACACTGCTACAGATGAAGATTTATAGGGAGATTTCTAGCTATGCTCAGCTGAAGCTGTTTCAGAAAGAGAACTGATCCAGTCTCTTAAGCTAGGCTTTAAGCTGGATCCTCCCTGCCTTAACACTCTTTTATTTTGGCAATTATAACATTTGTGTTTATCCGCACTTCTCAAACTTCATGTAATCTGAAGAGTTTGCAGTAGCACGTAGTATGGCGGATTCAGATGCTAGAAACAGCTTATGTAGTGAGATTATGTAGAGAGATACTTAGCATTTTTGCCACATTCTTTTCAAAATGTCACATAAACAAATAATTTCTGTATTATTGTTGTTTCTACCAGTAGCAGTTGAACTAGTATCATTGTGCTCTACATCTTTTTTGATTTTGCTTTTCTTATGTGGAAGACAGAGACCAAAACAGTGGGAGCCACATACTGCTAAAAGATGACTTACCCATATTTAAACCAGTCCTCTCACAGCAGTAGTATAATTATTATTTCTAGCAATAGCAGACAATACTGATTAATACACACTGAACTCGTAGTGAATTAATTTTGATTCTGTTCAACTGATGTTAAACCCACCTGTAACTCATTATTAAAAATTAGGGACACATTGGACATTCAGAACATCATAAATTTGCCAGTATTTGGAGCTTATGGTTGGGGTTACCCTGCCTTACAATCCAATGGAAGTGCACACCATTTCTGCATAACCTGATGTGGATGTACAGAGAAACCCACTGTGTCTAGGCTGGAGGAGTAAGGCTTTGTGGTGCACAAAAGACTCAGAAAGCAGGAATGCAGAATGAAGAAATCAATGTTTGGTGGCTGGGACTGGTCAAAAACTTCCCTTCAAATCTGTTTTCTTCAAATGGGAAATGGGTATTTTGATGGAAAAAATGTGATTTTCCTTGAAATTGTTCCTTCTAAAATAGTATATCTAAACTACTTTTTCTTTTGGAAGACAATTGAAAAAAAACTTTCTAAATACTCAGCAAAATTTTGAAATTCTTGAAGAAAAGCTCCCCTTTTCTAATCAACTCCCCATGGGCTTGTCCCTCTGACACCTAGAACAGCTCCACGGTAGGTTGAGCAGGACAGCTTAGGGAAGGTCATGCTTTGCAGATGCCCTCTTTCATCTGGGTGTACGTTACTAAGTCTGACAAGTTGTGCTGTCTAAACTTCCATATCGTTTTTTTTTGCCATGTCACACTTATGCTTTGGTCATATGCTGCCTGCTTAAGTTATTAGCATTGTAAACTCCTATTATGTTCAGCATGCACTTCATATGTCATTGGCCTCCAGCTGTTGGTGCCAGCATAGGAGAACACGACTTGACCCTAGGTGGGGAGGAGGAGCATTACGGAAGACCCTTGGAGTGAGACAGCCTGGGAAGCTGTCCAAGGGTATGCATGTGTAAAGAGCGGCTGTGAAAGGTAGGAGCTGCACGCAGAGCCATGCCCTATCACTCAGAATATCATTTCACACTTTTGTACAATATCAGCTGAGGTCACAGCTGTTATGGTAGTGTAAGCTAGCCATTAATGCATTAGCTGCTGTGTGATACTGGCACTTTCTGAACGAAACCAGACAGCGTGGTGGCTGAAGAGCTAACAGCCAGACCAACCAGTGTACCTCACGTTGATAATTCAAGGGAGGGACACGTTTCAGAAAAAGGGTACTGAGGACAGGCCATTCCTCCAAGAGAGAAGGAGTTTGGCTGCTTTAATGGTAACAGAATGATCAAAGCATCTTATGTGGAAGAGATGTCCCTTCGACTTGGCTGGAAGTCATTAGACACTATGGAAAAAGAAATTTCAATGAAGGGAATTTACATGGAAAGACCGGGAAAACACAGCTCCAAAAGTATCTTGACAGAAAGAGAAAAAAAAAATGCATCTCTGGAGGCAGGAGGTAAAGAAAGGAAGATGGGACTAGCAGAAGAGCCAGGAGATGCTGAACAGCTTTGTTCAAGGGAGGGTGACAAATCTGTGTTTGTAAATAGAGGACAAAAAGGTCAGGAAAGGGAAAGCAGATCAGGAATAAGCAGGTAGGACAACAATAAGGGAATACAAGGCCCCTTCCCACTATGCTTCCCCGGAGCACTGAGCCAGAGAAGTGATTCTTTTCTGTTGTGATTGTTACACAGCTTTTCAGGAGCAAGATGACTCTCTTTGCAGTAGAGGATAGCCACTTGTATACAGTTCAGTTGCTTGGTAAGGTATGGTCTACAGGGAATGGAAGGTGGGAGTCACCTTCTGTCACTAGTATGGCACTGTGACTTTACAGCTGGAACCTATGTCAGACAGGGAAAGAGGTCTCAAGTTCTTCCTAACACTAAATTAGAGCTGTAGGTGACCTGTTAAGGATGCTTTCTCACTAGCTTCTTTTTCACCCCTTTCAGTTTGGCAGACTGTGTGTTTAAGACTATTTTTATAGCTTTGCTAATAACATCATCATCGTGATGTGGTGACCAGGAGACAGAGTGTGGCTGTTATGGAGAAGCTTTAAGATCATCCCTTTCCAAAGAGAACATCTTCAAAGTGGGAGAACAGAAGCTGGTGATTGCATGCTATGTGTCACATGAATGAAGTTCATGCATACATACACACTTATGCATATGGAATTTCGTTTTAGGGTTATTATTTCTAGGAAAAAATCTAACCATGCTGACCACATCTTCTAAATAAAACCTGTTAAAAATGGGGATGGATGAAGATCTGAAGCGCCCGCATGCCATCATGATTTGGGAGCCATGCCGCAGCCCAGCGTGTGCACTGGGCTTTGCTGTCTGGAGGAGAGGCCTCCAGAGGAGGCTGAAGGCGGGCCGCACTGCTCCCCAGCCCTGGGGATGGCGGGGACAGGGCGGAGGCTGGATGTGGCCCCCCTTTTGTTGCTTGTGGTGGCCAAGACCACAGTTCTGCACACAACTGAGCGCTGCTGTGTCTCAGATTGCACAATACAGCAGAATGCGATGCGATTGAAAAGGCTAAAGATAAAATCAAGCGCGAGGGAAGGATGAGAACACGTCCTTTCTTCTAGCGATGACTATTTTGTTGTGTCTGTTATCTAACCCTGTAATTAGGATGGCATTCAAAAAATGTGAACAAAGTTGGTATTCTTTTCATAACCCCCAAATCTTTGCATTGCTGCATGAAACTTTTGGCTTCAGCTTTTCCCTGTTCATTAACCATGCCAAAATTTTTAATCTAACACCACTGTTAAAGAGTGGCAGGCTTCCAGGGAAATATATCAGCCAGGCTTATTAATTTCATGCCAAGTGCTGGAGGCGTGAATGTAGAGAACGCTGTTTGACTTTGGATAATAGGAATCAGGCAGCTTAAAGGCAGGGGATAAAGATCAGGAGCCCTGTGTCTCCAGAGGAGGAGCAGGTGCAGGCTTCAAGCAAGGCCTTCAGGCCCAAAGGGGCAGCCAATGCTTAAAACAATCTGCAGTGCCTTTTTTTTTTTTTTTAATTTGGCATGTGCCTCTCACAGCTTAACAGACCGCTGCTCCACAAAGAGTGGTAAACAGAGAAAGGGAAATTAAAAAGGGAAGTCCCATGATAGACAAAAACAAATTAGGGCAAACAAATTACACAGAGTCAACAAATAAACAAGGGAACATCTGTGAATATATTTCTTGGATTTTCTGATTCTAAAAGCAACCTGAGAAACAGTGGAGGGATGTATAAAATTTAATCTGGAAACTGAGCCCCCCCAGCCCCTCCTTCCCTGGGAAGGTGATGTTGCAGACTGGGGCACCCACAGCATCGCCCCACAGTCCCCACCCTGCGCACGGTCATGTCCCCCCTCCTGCCACCCGTCCCACCGCAGTCACACCAGCACAAGAGTGGCTCCCCTGTGCCAGCTGCGTCCCCTGGATGCTGGGTCTGGGTCTGTGCTGCCCACGGGAGTCTGTGTTTTGTTCTCCAGCTCATTGGTACATCACTTGGTACATCCATATACACACATATACGTCTTTATTTATACACCCCAATATAAACATAAATGTAGGTATAGATATAGTGCCTGTATATATACTTATATATGTGTATATATAGAGAGAGACACATGTATGTATGTTTCTATGTGTATATATATAAAGACGTTCATAGATACAGACATATAGACACAGATTCTAAACATGTGGGCTTCCTCTTCTGCGAGACATATTGGGATGCCTCAGGATCAGAGATAATAAAATCATAAAACTGAAGCTGGGTACAAATTCTGAGACAAGCTCTTCAGGAATGATTCAGGTGAATCAATTC
Organism: Anseranas semipalmata; assembly: GCA_013399115.1. Lineage (NCBI taxonomy): Eukaryota > Metazoa > Chordata > Aves > Anseriformes > Anseranatidae > Anseranas > Anseranas semipalmata. Next base: position 88,188 of record VXAA01005102.1, read on the forward strand.
CCGCCCCCCCCCCCCCCCCCCCCCCCCAGCCAAACAGCTGTATTGACTTTGTGTGCATACACTGTCAGAAAGAGACATTTACTTACCATTGGTTGTGGGGATGTATAAAAAAGAAGATGGAGGAAACTTGAATTTAGCAAACTGATTACCTACTTTGGCTTCTAGAAATTAAGTGATTTTTTTCTCTTTAGGAAAGTTCAGGGAAAGGGTCTGAAACGAGAGAAACCCATGCAAGGGGCCCTGAGAGTCCCCCTGAAAGCACAAAACAAGTATTTCATCTCTGTCCAGTGCTGAAGCATAGCTCTGAATAATTTCCTCCTCTTATATCTATTACATTAAAAGTTTCTTCAAAGGAAATTATTATGTCGACAAGCACTCAGAAGACATAAATCAACAGTGTTAGAGTTTCCTATGCAGCCCTTAATTTACCCCCCCCCCTCAACCCGCATAACAAGCTTTAGTTACAGTGATGCATAATATTTTTCCCACAGGGCTGTGGCCTTATTCTGTACATGGAAGGGGCAATATTTACTTAAAAGGCAACCACTCAGCACTTTGTTTTTGACTTGCTCTGTGTGTGGTCTTTGTATACTATGCAAACTCTGCTCTGCAGCCAGAAGCTGTTAATTTTCTTGAGGTTTTGCTGTATTGTCCATCACGGTGTTTTTGTGGTGCTTCAGAAACCTCATTTTGTTTTCATGCCTCCAGAGGCATGCTGGTGATGGTGACATGCTGTTACAGATGAGGAGCAGAGGCAAGGAGGAGCTGCAGTTAGACTTCTTTTGATGGTCAGTTTGAAATGCCTGGAACTTGGGCTTTGTTTTCCCAAGGTGCTTGTATTTATATACAAGGATATAGTTATAAATGCAATGCACAGTTACTGTTGACACGTCTTTTCTTGTGAACCTCTCCCCACCACTCTGCTCATTTCTCATCCCTGGCTCCTTGCTCTTGGTCCCAGTTTTCATTTCAGCTCATTTTCTAGTCTTGGTCTTCACACACTGAAGTGTGCCTACTGCTCTGGTCTGTTTTCCTTCCTAACTCTTAGTCCCTTTTTTCTTGATTCTCTGACACAATATACTGTCTGCACTATATTCGATAGAGGCAGCATTTCCCCTATGCCCATGAAGTATTACACAAGGACTTCACAGAAAGCATGGGAAAAAAAAGCCTCATCTTGCTGTAGACCCCAGTTGCAATACTGAAGGAAGCCCTCATGTAGTGCTATGCAGCATCATGTCCTACATACAGGAAATTTGTCCAAAGACAACCGTCATTTCAGGTGAGTAAGCCATAGCAGCATCTTTGGGAAGTAACAGCTGGGTGGGCTCCTGCCATTCATTTGTTCCACTTCTGAGGTAACTTAATGTCAATAAAAGAGGTCCAGCTAAGCAACCAGAAATAACTTCAGGGAAAACAAATAACTTTCATATTTCTGGTAATTTTAGGCATGGATCTAAAATTATATTAATTGATCAGCAGTCATCTGGGCACTTGGAGGCATCTTAACTGTCCTGACTACAATAAAAAATAAACAAATTCAAGATATTTTAGCAAAAAGCTGAAAAAGAAGATGCAGGGCATGGATAGAGCAAAGTTTCTGCCTTACAGACTGATGCTGAAACTTTCACCTTGTATTTGGATGCTTAGCTGCTCAGCTTTCAAGAGCAATTTTTAAATGCAAAGTCTGGGAGAGAAGTTAGAATTCAGCTTGCTCTGAGTAAAAAGCATTTATCTGAAAGGAAAATCACATTTTTGAAATGCACTTTCTGCCTCACAGCTTTCATGTGGCTTGGTATGCAGATCAAACCGAGTAGATGCTGGATAAACATGATCAGTAAAGGTTCATATCAGACCAATGCATACCAGACTGGTGGTTTCCAGTGTTATCCAGACTGGTTATACCATGCAGAGAGAGGAAAGTAGATGAAGCAGTGAGCACTGTCACTTTCTTTCAGTGGGTGATCAGGCTGGCTTGGCCAGGTGTTGTAACAGAAATACTGAAAAAGTTGAAGAAACTTTTCTTGTCCAAGATTGGTTAAGGTTTGGTTGAAAGTTTTAAATTGCAAGGTTTTGTACAAATAATGTTAGCTATTAAAAAGCTTGGCTAGGGTCCTCTTATTTATTTATTTATTTTTTTGCCATCCTTCCATGTGATTGCAGACAAACATAGCACAGAAGCTTAATGACCTACCCAACTCTAAGTGGAGGACAGGAATCCAGGGTGAATTCGTCTCCGAGGAATTTTTGCACCTTGTCCAAAAGCTGTCTATCTCTTTGGGATCATCATAAAATCCTGTTCTGTTGCAGGGGAATGTGGTGAGCCATCATGCAAGGCCCTTTCTGTCGCACCCAAACAAGGCATGTTCCCAGTGCCCGGTGCATACTGGCACTTTGATTAATGCAAGCTGACTGAGGGTTCATCCTCACGGATGGGCTTTGGGAAACATGTGGGCTGGGCAACTCTTTGCTATGGAGAGCACATATTCAGTTTCTGCCAAGAAGGCTCTTCATCAAACAATCCATTTGCTCCCAGTTATTATAGTCAACTATAATCCTCATCTGTATCTTGTTGTCTAGTTATGACAATTTCCTCTTCAAAATAGATCTTATCTCATTCATCCATATATTTGTGGTCTACTGGTTGTGGTTTTCTTTATCTAGACTTTAACCATGGAGAACGTAAATTCTCTCTCAGGTCTGCTATAGGAAACATATTTCCTTTGCAAGGGCTGTTGCAACTCTAACTTAGATGAACCACCACTGTATCACTTGATAAGAGAGAAGTCTGTGTTTAGTACCTGTTTTCTGTTAACTTCATTTGCAGCACTAAACTGCATATGTACCTTTAAATTTCAGCTTTGGGTTCTACTTGTTTTTTTCTGAGGACCACAGGGTTCACCTCAGGGAACCTTACAAACTGATTCAAGACATGAGTGATTAAGCAGAAGGTCTCTCTTACAACAACAGGAGCCTATAAGTACTGGGCACACACATTCAGAATTTTGTCCAAATAATTCACCTGTTTTCAGGATGTCTATAAACTATATGTTTTTGGCTTCCAAAGAAATGAGTTAATTGCACTAAATCCACATTTAATGCGTATTATGTAGCCTGTAAGTCTGAAAATTTTGACCATATCCAGCTAACCTGAATCTTTTAATGCTGATGTTTAAATGCTTTAGTGTTATAAGCCTGACACTAGTTTCAGCATCTTTCCCTTCCCTCCATCCCCAAAGTATTCAAATGCATTTTGTTCAAATTTCTTCTCTTTCCCCTAACCTTTGGCTATTTCAGGAGCTTCAAAAGCTAGATAACACATGCCACAAACAAGTCTTGTATTCCCTAGGGATGACGCTAACTTGAGTCACCTACGGTTTGACAAGTCTATCAAGCACTGTGGTGCAAGCTGCAGTGGAGGGAAGTGGAGGTATTACCTGCTCACATAAAGCCTCCGGTGGTACTAAGGGAGATGGCAAAAAGTCACGAGTCTGTCTGTCAGGATACCTGTGAAAGCCTAGCATACAGCAGTGTGCTTGGAGATGGGAAAGTAACTTCACACATCAGACACCTCCGAAATCTGCCTTTCCAACACACAGCTGTGAAATGAATGCCACCTGTACCAGCCCATGTCTTCTCATTGTCATATCACAGCAGTCTACATGGTACTATGTAGTTACCCAGCTTCTCTCATCTTCTCTGGGCATCGGTGGCAGGAGGCAGTGAGTGGGAATGGAGGGACAGCAACAGAGAGCCTGGGTGTGAGGCCTTCAGAGAAGAGATAAGTCCCAGTGCAGGAGAGGGACCTCCCCTTGCACCGAGCAAAGATTGTGGGATGGAGTTGGATGGCTGTCAGGATTCAGTGGAGGGTTTCTTGTTGTAGCTAGTGGCTTGTGGACATCATGAGGGTTGGCTCACTGGATGTAGAGACAGATGTAGCTATGCACGGAATTGTCATGATGCATTTAAGAGGATTTCAGGCTGAGGAAGAGACACATTTTGTAGCAGACCACAACTTGTTCTGCCTCTTTTTTTTTCTTGATCTCACTGCTGGTGCAGGATATTTTGATGGCTATTTGCAAAATTCTTGATTAATATTTAATATATAATATTAATTTAATATTTAATTCTTGTTTAATATTTATCATCCCATCCTGTCAATGGGATTTGATAAGGTTGTATGTGCCACAAAAAGTATATATACTGTACATATGTAGGTAGGTAGGCATGTATATAAACTCATGTATGTGTACAATGATTGTGATGGACTTACCACCTTGCTTAGGTATTTTAACCATGTTGGCTCGCAATCTTCTTACACTGCTGTACAACCAAAGGTTTTCCATACTTCATTACTTCTTCACCAAAAAGGCTACTCTGGGAGTAAGGAGTTACTGTCAGTGAAGAAAGAGATTGGATCTGGCTCTTGGCAATGCCTGTTGACAGCAAACACCACTTCAAAGATGAATTCCCAGTATTCTCTTTATAACTTATTGGTGTAATAGTACTTCTGCATTACCCTGCCTTTAACTTTATATTTCAACAACACATACTCACAAGGAGCAGTACTTACAAGTTCAGTAGACTTTGTAAATGAGTGTTACTTTGAAGTATGCAACGGAACTAAACTTTGAGGATTTGAATGTTCTGTAAATAACTTTTTTCTTTTTTTCTTCTTCTTCTTCTTTTTTTTTTTTTTAAAGAGATATTTCTGTGTTAACAACAGTGTTGCTTGTTTACAGGGCTACATCTCTAACCCAAAATGCAGGAAAAGTGGTGATGGCCTCTAACTTTCTGCATTACTACAGATGACTTAAGTGCTTGTCTGTTCATAATATAATGCAATTGAAACAGAATATTGGTATTTTAGATTATCTGAATGCATTAGAGAGCAGATGAACATTTGCTGGCATTCAAAGATCCAGTTACTTTCAAATTTTGGGAGCCCAACCCCATGTTTGGCAACCTCAAAGGCAGAAGGCTAGTGAGAAGCAAGTGCTATTTCCCAGACCATTAGTCAATCCACTGGTCGGAATTTCTCCACCTAGCACACCGGCTCTTAATTTAAACAGGAGGCCAAACCCTTCTGCAAGACTGACAAAGAGCAGAAACCATCTCCTTAAAAAATAAAAGGCCTTTTATGAGCAGTTTTCAGAAAGGCTTGAAGGCATCTTGACAATTCAGTAAAGAAGAATAACTTGTATGAGGAAAGTGGCTGGGATGGCAGTTCACCTGATTCTTAAGTGTTAAAAAATAGCCATGACAAAAGATTACTCTTGAATTAAATGGGTGGGAAAAATGATTGCCCAAGATGAAATGACACATAAGTGGGGCTAATAAGGCCTGAATAATTCTGGTTTGACTCATTAAGCAACTGAACTGAATGTCAGTATGCTTTTTTCTATACTCAGTGTTAAATTCCAGTATGAAATATAGTCTTTTCAAGAAAGGTGTTTTACTTGGAAATTAATTTACAAATCTAGATTGACGGGTGGATGTTTTTGTGAATCAGACCCTGAGCTGAATATCAGACTTTGGTAAAACTTAAGCCATATGGACACAGCCATTTTCTTTGATTCATAGTTTGATTAGTTTAAGAAGAAAGATGAAAGCAGGGATGAATGGCTGTCTTAATGAAAGCTGATAGGTCTTGGAATGGGCTCAGTTACAATGTTGATCTCAGTGTCTTAAAAATGTAATGTCATTATCCAGGATCAGAGATTATAAGTGAGAAAAAGGTTTTCGTGTACATAAATTTGTTTCCAAACTCTCTTGATTATTCGATTATACTAAAGACTTCAGCAACACTGTGTATAACCTGGTATGAGACAGACGGATGAAAAAACAAACAAGCAAGTCTTCTCTGAAATAACTGCAATATTTTTTTCCTTCTTCAACCCATTCTCTACCCCTTAAAGTTCTGGATAATTTCAAAGATTTTATCAGAACTGATTCTGGACCACAAGTAAGGGTTTGTAGGTTATTTCTCTCTGCCTGTGAGCATCATAACTTGAAAGTACTTTCTTGGTGTCTCTGACTGGCACCACAGGGCCAGAGGAACCTCAGTGACCATCTTGTGTGAACTCTCTGAATACACAAGCCAGGCCCCTCCCATATTACTACGCCCAGGTAGCTCCTACATCTTTAGCAATGTACCCAGTTCTGAAATACGAGCTTTGAAAGAGCCACAAAACTGCACCTTCTGATTCTTTTAGGTGTTAATAATGATCCTTTTTAAAAAATCAGTTTCTACTTTTTTCTCTAGCTTTGACTTCTAACTCTTGGATGTCCTTTTTTTTGCTGAATCAAAAAGCCATACAGCATCAGAGGTCACTCCCTCATGAATGTGCTTGATAACAATAGTCAACAATTTCTTCAGTCTTTTTTGATAAAAATAATGTAAATAAGCTTCTGGAGTGTTTTACTATAAGACAAATTTTCTGACTTTTACTACAACCTGAGTTTTTTCCTGGTGTTTCTGACTCCCACTTGCTCAGATCCTTGGCATCCATGACCCCCATCTTCCTGCTTTTGCAGCTACACGAGGCAGTGCTTCCAGGGACTTTGTAGCTCAAGGCAGGGAACGGCTGAAAACCACCGATCTAACTATAATTGATTTTCTTCCGAGAGCAGCTAGGCAACACACTAATGAAAGAGAGAGGCAAAATCAGGATGCACTACGTACCTTATTCACTGCATATGTTCCAGCTGTTGAGGTGGAAACGCACAGTCTGCCAAACTGGCCATACCTGCTTCACAACAGACATCGTTTTGAAAGCTCAAGCTGGGTTAAATAAAAGCAGGGAGGAATATCTAGAGGTATTTCAGGTCTCCCATTACATTATTCCTATGACAGTTTCTTTAAATGCATCGCTACTCAAGAGTTTAATACCTGAAGTGGAACCCTGCCACATTTGAAGAAGTTTTATTTCATGTTATGTTACCTGTTCCTGCAAGGGCTATACAACGTGAGAGCCATTAAAACATCAAAGAGAGAGTCTTCTTCCTTTTGAGAATTTCCCCCTTCTGTCTCTTCTGTTCTTCTTGTTGCTCCAAGGATCACTACAGTTAAAAAATTAAAGTATGGATTTCTTTTCATTACGGGAGAGTTTGTAAATTCCAGCTAGGCATTTCTCAATTTACATTTGCATTCTTCATCCTTTAAACTCATTTTTCAGTGTTGCAAAGCTACTTTAAATCTTGTTTGAAGGCCTACATTGAACTCTTCTTGATATGACTTAAAATAGCCGTACTGTAGTCTTTTACATCAGTCAGACCAGTGTTTGTTATCACCATACAAGGACAAAAAATGGTGAAAAATGTAATTTTGTTTCTATGAAAAAAAAATCATGAAACTCCTTAAGTGATATGACTTGGGAATGGTTTCAAAATACCTGAATTTTATTTTTGTTTGAAAAAAGGCAAGCTAAACAAACAAAAGTTGGAAGGAGTGAGATGAAAGAGGGTAAACTCACAAATTTCCCCATCTTGCATACCTTTGCAGTGATTAAACAGAAAACCCTTTAGCAACCAAGTTACATTTTCACTTTAAAAAATCTTCAGCAAAATATAACCTTGCAGCTGTAAACATATGTCTGAATAATTATTCTGGCTTTATATCAAAAAACCCACCTCTGCCAGAGCAGACAGATTTTAATTTAGCATTCCCCCCAGAGCTCTGGAGGGCAAGGTGGATGATTGAGAGGGCAAGGTGACTTGGCTTCAAGGGCTATCTTTATTTGCATGAATGAGTAACCGTAAAGCACAGAAAATATCTTTAAGTAAATTCCGCCTGTCACTGACAGTGATCTAAATGGAATTATAGTTGCATGAAACTCTCTTTTGCTAATATATATATGTATTTTTCTGAGAAATATCTCCCCCTCACAGTTTAAAATCATGCGAAAAAGATGTGAAAACAAAACAAGCATTATCAAAGAGTAACCAAGGAACATGATTTAACAGTGACAAACCCTTCAAACAAATGGAATATTACCACTTCTAAACTGTGCTGGATGGGAGGTGTTGCACATACAAGCCTCCCATTTAAACCCAAAGGAGCCACTGCAGAGCCCACAGTACCCAAGCCTTCTCTGTAGTGGTCTGCTGATGTACCTCTAAGGCACCCTGGAGAGGTCCTGTCTCAGGTGAGCACCTAGTTCAGCCTATATATATATATTTAAGACTGGGATTTGAAGTTGATGAGAAACCTTCTATACACAGGAATTAGAGCTGGGACTGTCCAGTCTGGAGAAGAGCAGCGGGGATCTTATCAATGTGTATAAATACCTGAGGGAGGGTGCAAAGAAGACAGGGCCAGGCTCTTCTCAGTGATGCCTGGTGGCAGGACAAGAGACAGTGGGCACAAACTGGAACACAGGAGGTTCCATCTAAACTTCAAGAAGCACTTTTTCACTGTGTGGATAGCTGAGCACTGGCACAGGTTGCCCAGAGGGGCTGTGGAGTTTCCCTCCCTGGAGATCTTCAAAAGCAGCCTGGACGTGGTCCTGGGCAACCTGCTCTAGGGGCTCTGCCTGAGCAGGGGCTTGGACTGGATGGCCTCCCTTCCCACCTCAACCAATCCGTGGTTACTGGGGCCTACAAGAAAGCAGGAGAGGGACTCTTTATCAGGGGGTGTAGTGATAGGACAAGGAGTAAAGGTGTTAAACTAAAAGAAGGAAGATTTAGATTAGACATTAAGAAGAAATTCTTCACTATGAGAGTGGTGAGGCACTGGAACAGGTTGCCCAGAGAAGCTGTGGATGCCACAATCCTGGAGGTGTTCAAGGCCAGGGGCTTTGTTGGAGGGGGCTTTGGGCAACCTGGTCTAGTGGGAGGTGTCCCTGCCCATGGCAGGGGGGTTGGAACTGGATGGTCTTTAAGGTCCCTTCCAACCCAAACCATTCTGTGATTATATGGATATTCACTCATTCAGGCCATGTCTTTATTCCAATGAAGGTTATGAGCATTTCCAATGATTACCAGCCATGCAAATTATGCAATGGAAAACAAAACAAAACAAAACAAAAGCCATCTGTAAATCTGGCCTACTCCAAGACAATGCAGGAGAGTGTGCATTACAATAAACCAACTCAGATCCTATAGACTCAAGTCCTGTGCTTGGACTACAGACTCTGTCCATGTCCTATCTTGTAGGCTGTAAGGCTGGCTGGGATATTTTTTTTAAAAAAAGATTGAGCTGTATTGTTCTGAACTGGATTGTTATGCACTTCTGCAACTTGTGTGAGTGGCTATTCCACTACAGCTCCATAGTTAAGTCTTGTGAGTTCTCTCTCATCTAGAAAAATCCATGTATAGCAAGTACAGTAACACCATCACACTGATTTATTATTATTTGTTTATTACTCTCAAAAATTTCTAGTTTTTGCAGGGAGAATTCTAGCACTGAAAAGTTTTGCTAGTGAGCAGATCCCCAAGATGTGGCATCCTTTGATGCATGATTAATTTATGACTGAGGTCTTCCTCTCCTTTTGTATATATGCATCGTTGACTGAGAATTTAAAGCAGTGTGATAGTTTTGCCATTTGGTGTCTGAAAGCTGGAAGATAAAGGAAGAGAGAAGTCTTCCTGTAATCCTGGATATTTGCTGTGGAGACTGACCTGTGGGAACTAACACAATCTAGCTCAATGCAGATGAGGAGGAACTACTATAGGACTCCCAATGCAAAGATACCCTCACTTCTACTTGCTGCCTCCTCAGACTTTTTGCAACTGCTTTTGGAGGAGGAGGAAAAGCCTGATGATTGGAGATGTTCTCAGAGCCCTTTCCAGCTTCCCTGGTGAAGCCACTGACCACAATTTGACATCCATGGTGCAATTAGTTTTTGCAGAAACACAGAAGTCAGCTAGAAGTGTGAAGCAGGCAAGAGTGGAGAAACAACCCACTATTTAGAACCAGATAGGATTATGATAATCATTAAAGGCCAATTCCCAGAAAAAAATATGCATAGTTAGCATTTATCACCACAGGAATTAGTAAGGCTAGGGTCTACATTTACTAATAGCTGTAACCTTGTAGGTATTTTGCAGTAAGATTTGTTAGCATGGCGGTCTCACTTTGACTGGAATAATTTTTTTGTGTGACAGTGCCTGGCTTCTCTTTGTTTGGTCTGCTGTATTTAATAGCTACCTAATTCCGCTAGATTAATAAAAGAAAGATGTATTTAAAATCTAAAATCATTCGTATTCAAAGCCTCTGCATTTTCACAATTTTGCCACGCTCCATCACGGTTTAGGGTCATTTCAATGTTATTCTTCTCAGCTCTATGAAATGTCACTCACAATGGGAGAACACTAGGGAATACTGCTAAGGACTTGTCTACATGGGGAAATTTACTGGCAGAATGATGCTGGTATAATATGAAAGTGGTATTTCATTGGCATTCACCATGTCACTACTGATCCAGGATATTTAAATGACATGGTAACTTTGAAAAACCTCTATTTGATTATGTTACAGAAAGCAATTGCATTTTTCTTTTGTGTGCACCTATTAAAATAAAAATGATTTTTACAAGGTGTTTACTGAGTTAAGTGGAAGAGCAGCAAGCAAAGTTAATTATAGAGGACACAAGATTCTGAAAATATACTAGTGGGAAGAGGAAGACCAGAAAAAGACTTAGTCCAGTTTTCAGTGGTGAGGAAAAGCTAACAAGGATGAAATGAAGAAGAGCAACGTTTTCAGTATTTCCTTGTATTTCATGAATGATTGAGTGAGATGGCTGAAACAATAATGCTAGTAACTAACACCTAAGGATTCAGGCTAGAATAAAAAAAAATACAATTTATATGAAAACTGGGTTATTTCACATCAGCTGGACATGACAGAGCTGAATTTGGATAGCTTGGGGAGCTGACTGAAGCACTGGGGGACTAGAAGAGTTTTGGAAAAGATGTGCACAGATCTGGAAGAGGAGATGAGGACAGCCTGGGGGTCTATCTTCTCTTAAAAAGAAAAGAAAGGGGCACCCCAGGAATTACAAACCCATTCTAACTTAATTCTTGGACCTAGATGGTAATGCACCAGCAACCTGTAATTAAAAAAAAAAATGCCTAGCAGCCAGTAATGGCCTCATCAAGGATAAAATATATCAAGCCAAGGTAATTGACTTATGGGTAACAGACATAATGGAGGAAGGAAGAATGGTATGTAGATAGATCTTGATTCCTAGCAGATTTTTACATTGTCTCACATGACAGTCTCATGAGGAAATTAGGAGAACATAGCTACCGTCAGATGGGTGAGTGGCTAGATGGAGAACTGGCCAAAGAGCAGCAGGCATCGCTCATCGTCAGGCTGCAAGGCTGCACTGAGTGCACCTCAGCTGTGGTTTGGACAGTATCAGACAGGTTTAATGAAATTTCACATGCATTGGTGGGCAGGGCTAGAATTCAAATTATATGGAAAATTTGAGGAATTTATCTGCAAAAATGGTGTAGACTTCGATAAATGCAAGCTCTTACACTTCGGTAGCATAATTGACTGCAGAAATGCAAGAAAGGGAAGAGCTGCCTAGGGAGCAGTTCAGCAGGAAAAGAGTTGGAGGTTACAATGACGAATGTACATTCACACTGTTACATAAGAATAATTAAAACTAAGTATTAGATGTTAGCATGCACATATTCAAATAGCATGGTGCTTGGCACTGGAGACCAGTTTTAGGTACCGTATTTCAAGAGAGGTGAGGGTCATTCACAGGGGCTGGGGAGGGCAGCAGGAGCAGTCACCAGCAAATAATGACTTTTGGAGGAAAAATTTCAGGGCTGGCTTTGTTTAATCTGAAGAAGAAGAAAAAAAGTAAAGATATATATGTATATATATATCCTAAAAGAGGGGAGATTTAGATTAGATATTCAGAAGAAATTCCTTACTCAGAGGGTGGTGAGGCACTGGCACAGGCTGCCCAGAGAAGCTGTGGATGCCCCATCCCTGGAATTGTTCAAGGCCCCGTTGGATGGGGCTTTGGGCAACCTGGTCTGGTGGGAGGTGTCCCTGCCCATGGCAGGGGGGTTAGAACCAGATGGTCTTTAAGGGCCCTTCCAACCCAAACCATTCTATGATTATATGATTTCATAGGTCAGTTTTAATGTGCACTAAGCATAAATGGAAGGTGTTTAGGTAATTTGTGCGTCCTTTTGAGATCAAATGATAAGTAATGGAGGTGTAGGTTAGACACTGGGAAGAGCAGTTTCTGACTGCAAGAGTGGCTAAGCACTGGAGCAGGCTCCATGGTGAGGAATCAGACGGTGGACTCAGACCTCTAGATCCTTCTTCTATTCACAGTGTGATAAATGAATATGCTGTGAGTAGTAAACAATCACTGCCTTACCTGCTTTGTACTGATTTCAAGCATTTTCAATTTCTCTATGAAACGGGAATTATCTCAAGGATCTGTTGCAATTTTTGTGGCACTTTCATTTTGAAAATTAAATTCCTGATATTTTTTATATGTTTTGCTTTACTTAAATGGATAGCACACCAAAATGCGAATTGAATGAAGTTGTAACATTTTAATAGAAATCATTAGTTTTTACTGCTTAGCTGGTGTTGAAACTTCTCCTGCTAGATCAAACTATCCTCTGTCTGTGCATTTTAATAAAAGAGTTTTAAACTGTTTTATTAATCCCCCAAATAGCTTAGTTAAGTATTTCTAGGCTAACAGAAGAAAATTGAAAGTACCTGTTCGCAGTCACACATCATGTGTTTATTGTATTAAACTAGCCTCTTTAATTTGTGCTTTTATGTGACATTTTAAAATGTCAATTTGCCATTAAGATAATAATTAAAACATGCATTAATGTTCTGACCATGTAAATATGCAATACAGTAAGTAAATATTTGTATTTAAATGAAATTCAAATAAACACAAAGCAAAATTTTTATATTCCAAATTACTGTCGTACATAAAAATACAGATTTTTTAAAAGGAAATTTCACTGGACTGGCTATGGTTTCACCTGCAGTTATTTGTAGTCAAAACAACCTCTTCCTAAGCAATAAATTTTCTGAACATTTCTGCTTCTAGTGGAGGTGCGTCATATATATTCAGAGTTTGCTTTTTGTACCTTTTAATAACAAAAACTGCATTTTAAACATATCCTTTGTATTCTTGCATTGATTAAGTGGATATATATTGTACTTTGCAAGAATTAAATGACAGTTTTCATTTATTTTGTAGCTTCCTGGAATTGCTGAATACCCTTTTGTACCAACTGACTTTTATTTCAATGTTCATACTGATTAATAAGCTTATTCTTAAATTACAGACTGGGCACAATTTCATAAATGATGGACACGCATGCTATATTAAATTCAGCTGTTTGTATATTTTTCCATCTCTGTGTGTATATATGTACGTATGCCATTTGCAAATACTTGGGAAAAGATAGCTCTTTTTAGCAGTTATATCTGAAACAGCAAAAACTGAAGGAAAGGGTTCTGCTGGAAGCAGAAGCTGGACCCTGGGTCCTGCAGTTAAGTCTTACTGGATAGTATCTCAGTACCTTGTCTATGGTGGGAAGTGCTTCCCCCGAAAATATAGATGTTCAGCATTCAGTAAGAATATATTTTCTTGCACTACCAGCTCTGGCTGGTTAGGTTTGCCAAGGAAATTAAGAGCTGAGATGATGATGGGATCTGATAGGAGAGAAGAAGTCTGCCTGGGTGCCTGGGACAGGGCTAGGAAATACCTTTCTTGTTTGCTAGCATGATCTATGTTCCCTCATCACCAGTCCTGAATGAGAAAGAGTAAAGTGCAGCCAAGAGCACCGTTTCTTTGCAGCTGGTTTCTGAGTTGCCTTACAAGGAAACGTGCCAATTGCTTGCATTAAATATTAGCGCATATAAAACTGATTAATTCCACTGAGGACCTTTTCCAGGAGTCCTGACACAAGCCACCTCCCCACTGACTTGAGGGAGCACAGTGTGCAGGATCAGCTCTGGAGTATGGCCTGAGTAACACTGGTTTTCCCTGGTCTCTCAGTGAAATGTCATTGAAGTTTAATACAATATTGCAAGCAAGAAGTTAAATCTGCAGTTACGGTACCCAGAATAAATTGTTTCAAAATCAGAGCTGTCTGACCAACTTCAAGTGGATTGGTCTTAAAAAGAAAAAAAAAATCTAATATTCTGCTTCTTTTGCAGTTTAGGGCTCTGCTCAAAGGCATGGCAAGCAATCCTTACCATGAGACCTCTTTGGACCTCTGACTTTCTGTTCCATTTGAGTCCTTCAGTGGAAACCCTCAGGACACACATTTCGCACTCTCTCAATCACCGGCTCTCAGGAACAACATTATGTAGACGATGCCTGGAACTATGTTAGCAGAAATCTGCAAAAATTATGTGATTCAGCTTGTTTGGGGGAGGAAAGATACTGGAAAGTTACTGAGCAGTGGTTCTACAAGGTGATAACTTAGTGAAATTGAAGCATTTTATCCATGAAGGGTAATTAATAGCACCACTGTATACCGATTCTTATTTTTCTCATAGCTGCTGATCGATTATACTTTGAAGGGTAGCAGGCATTTAAACAATGTGGATTAGCATTACACGTCACTGAAATATAGGCTTTAGATATGATGGAATGGTAAAAATCTGCTAAGTAAATGTGATTATTGTTGCTATTGTTATGAATGCTAGCAGCTAGATCTGTATTTAGCTATCCCAGATTTTGACATAAAATTTGACTGTAAGCAACCACTTATATTCTCACCTTATATTCTCTCTTATATTTGGCCATTTCAAGGAAGTGATGTACTTCATATCATATATTATCTTTTTGTTTGTTTATAATGACTACTGTACACAACTAATTGCAAAGCATTTTCTGAAGGTATAAATAATGAATGATGGATGACAATTATTTCCAAGGGGCACTTTTTTCTTCTAAAAGGCTAAAGGCGTGTATAACATTATCCCAACTGGGCAAAATCACAGGTTTTCTTTACATGCTACTCCATGTATCCCATGTATCAACTGCAGTCTTTCAGGGCCAAGAGTTGCTGTCCAGCTGGGAGCTTCAACATCTTGCAAGGGTGATGGACAGAAATATCCTGCAAGGTCTGTGACTTGATCTTCAGTGTTCATGCTGCACCATGATGGAATCATGGAACAATTCAGGCTGAAAGGGACCCCTGGAGATCACTTAACCTTGTCCCCTGGTTGAAGCAAATAGGTTGGTCAGAGATTACAGAAAGCTTAACTGCACAAGGAAGATTTCCTCTGTTTATCCACCTAAAAATACATGAGACAGCAACCCACCTTAAAGCAAATTCAAGAGCGAGGCCCTCTGCACAGCATATCGCTTCCTCCAACATCAGATTATTCAGTGGCAAACTGACAGCGGGTTTTGGCAAGCGAGTGATGCCCCATTGAGGGGGCATATTCCTTACATATATAAGGGGCATATTCCCCCCCTTGCACATCTAAAGACCACATTGCTCTCTTTTGCAGTACCACTGCTGTGAGGCACTCACCTTCAGTGGCTCTAAATCCTTTTCTGAGGCACAGTTGTCCCAGGCAGAGCGTGGTCTCCATTCCCCAGAGTATTGCCTGAATACAGGGGGAGTGCAGCATTCAGCTATCTTAAAATGCATTTTGCTGGCTTGCAACCATTCATCCAGGCAATTCATGTCACTCCATAACAATAAGCTGCTCTCCTTGTTCACCATTCCACCAATCTTTGTGTCATTGATGAGTTTTACAAGATTTCATTTTATCATCTGGATTGTTGATAAAAATTGAAATGGGCTCCTGCCTGCCAGCCCTCTCTTGTGACAGGGACCCTTGGCCCTATTTCCCCACAAACACTGCCATTTAAGCCCTGTTATTAAGACCTGACACCCACTCCACTTGTCACAGGTTCTTTAAAACAAAGGCAAAGCAAAGCTGTTTGGATTCTAAACCACAAATAGGAGGTAACCCAAAGTTACAGAAACAAATATTTTTTAAGCTGCAGAACTGGGAATATCTCTCTGTTGCATTCACCTGCGCTCAGTGTTCTGCCTGGCTCCTTTTATGTCTGGTAGTATCCCTAGAGCTGTACAGTAAACTCCTTTTAATGATGGCTTGAAGTGTTTGATACCATCTAATGTTTTATGAGAAACACCCAGACCAGAATATAAGCCTTAGCAGGTTGAAAAAGAAAAGAAAAGTAAAAGACAGAGCTTTTAAGTTCTGTTTTTGAGATTGCTTTGGAAACATTTCTCTTAGAGGTGCACACTGTGGCTGTAAGGTTTTGAAACCACAGCATCGAGCTTCAAGGGACTCTTGATGTTTGCCACCCTCACCGCTGTCTAAGCCATTTCTTCTGGCCTCTCTCTAACGCCATGGAGGCAGGAGTACAGAGCATTTCTGTTCCGTGGTGTCTGTGGCACAGGAGTGCCCTGCAGGGACCAGCTGCATCCCCTGCCCGAACCTGGAGGCAGGGCACGCTGCCCAGGCTCTTGCACAGGTGGGAAGGGAGCACTTGGGATTTCAGCTGGGCATTGCTCATGGGATGAGGGAGGCACCTCTCTGCAGAGAAACAGCTGGGATTTGGTTACAGTAAAATTGCAGATGTTACAGAGTGCATCCCCCTGGATGAGGGGCAGGATCCTTCTGCCTACAGCTTGCACCGTGTGAGCTTTGCCTTCCTCTGAAGAGCCGAGGCGATGATGTTTTTCTATGTTTCTACAGAACAGGTTGGAGAAAGCACCCATCCTTGCGTCCTCGGCAGCCTCAGCACCGCAGCACCTCATGGTGCGGAGGGGTCCCTGCAGGGAGGGAGGGAGCGGAACGCGGTGCTGGGGCGCTGCGTGGGGTTCGGCCCCGCGGCCGTGCTGCGTGCGGAGGGGTGCACGCCCCCGCCCTGCAATCCGGCCAGCGAGCGTGCCTGCAGCGCGGGGCCAGCTGGGTTTGGGGCCCGCAGGCAGCAGCCGCGCTCAGTCCGAATCGGAAATTCAGGAAATGGGGAGGGGGGAAATATACCCATGCACACATATATATATGTACATATATATGTATTCTTTTTTGGCTTGCACTCTTGCTTATCTCAAGCCAGTGAAGAAAAATCCCCAAGTTTCCATTGGACTTTGGATGAAGCAGAGACAGCATATTTTCCCTGTCTCTCATGAAGCATCACACCCCACTTTGGGAACTTCATTTATATGCACATCATATGCAATCTGACTGACTCCTACTGTACCTTTGAACAGATCCAATCAGATACCCATATGCATGTAAATGAGGCTCCCAGAGCTGCGCTCTCCGCGCCGAGGAAGAAGAGTTAAAGAGCAGCCTCTTTGCGAAACTTGTTACAGTGACAATCTCATCCTGCAAAACACAATAAAGCCTTCCCCACCCCCAGCCCCCGCTCCCCAGCCCTCCGTCTTTCTCTGCGCCGTGCATGTCAGGAGAATGCCCTGTAACTCACTTTTCCAGACTGAGGTAATTTATTTAAACATGGATTATTTGAAAAATGGGAAGGGATACAGGGTTTGATTTTAATCCCTGCTAACACAGAGGGAAGAATGCTCGTGTCACAACTCAGTGAGTGTAAAAATTAAAAAAGGCTGAGACTATTGTTTGAAAACAGGCAAAATAATTAAAATTATTATGGAATAATCACATATCACACAACAACCTCCCACTCTTCTGAGCAACAATCCAAAACAGCTCCTCCAAAGCAGGCCCAGGGGCAGAGGTTCTGTATATCATTCAAAGACCATCTGTCATTCAATTCCTGTAGCCCCTCTCCACTATTCTAAGGGCAGGCTGAAATTTAGTCCTGGCATTTCTTTTTCCATTTGCTAACAAACAGCAGTGATGGCAGATAAATATGGCAAACAATAGGCGTTTGTAATGAACTGGAAAGGGATATGGATTTCTGGAACCAGCACCAAGAAGTTCCCAGTCCCGCGCCAGGCTCTGGGGACCCCGAAGCCTGGTTCTGCCATGTGGCTGCACAGGCAGACATCTGCAGGCTGTGTTAGGCTTTCAAGAATTCAGCCAACCTGCTAAGGGGCTGATTTAAATAAGATCAAATTTTTTTTTCCTTCCCTTTTTTTTTTTTTTTTTTTTAGAAAAAAAGGGAAGACTGAAAGCTAATTTCATTCCAGGGTAGGATAAAGAGCGACACAAAAGGATCGCAGATATACAGCACAAGCGATGTAAAGAGCCCCCTGTTCTAACAATAATCTTTATTTTTATGCTGTGCTTTTCTTAACTCATTCAGCATTTCATATTGATTCTCATAAGGAAATGCAGCAATGGATCCTGCTTTCATGCCGCTCTTTGGGAACTTGCGCCTGCAAAATGCTGTTTAAGCCGATGCTCATTTTATCTTTATTTATTGTTTGGAGACTAAAAATGAACTGTGACTGTGTGGAGCTGAAGCTGAACGACAGAATTATCACTACACCAGCCTTGAATCAATGCAGTTTCTTTTCACAAATTAACTCCCTCTGAAGTACTCCAGTTTCCATTACTGGAGCGACTCTAAAATGCTGCTGGAGAGGACGGGGAGAGGGACACATGGGAAAGCCGTGCCCAGCCCACGCCTCCTGGACTTCTGTCCTGTCTGCGAGAGGCCACCCGGGCAACAGAAAAGCCCCGAATGGCCCACTCCCCCCTCACAGACAAAGGAAGGAGATGCAGGGAGAAATAAGCCAAGGGGCAAAACTCGGATGTTTGAGGTTTGTGAGAGGTGAGGACACCCTTCAGTGCCCAGCCTGGTGGGAAGGGGGCTTGGATTTCCTGGGTCGGTTTGTTTGTGAGGAAGCTATGCAAAGGGACTGTGTGGCCTGTCCCCTGTTTGAGGACATGGAGTGTGAGAGTAAGGTGGGCCATTGCCCGAAGGAGCTGGAGTCATCTGGACATCACTGACTATCCCATGTACCACGTCTGGAGAGAGCTTGCCTCTCCCTGAAGGGAGTTAGCAGAAATCTGTGACACATCTCGTCAGACAGAGACCTGGACACAGCCATCTGTGCCCTCACCAGCTCGAAGGGTGGCTGTGGTGTCATGTCTGGGAGCAAAACTGCCCTCCTGTAAAACCATGGCTTCTTTGCTTTTTGCAGTAAGTTTGTGGCAGACACGCAGCCTCATCAGAGGCAAGCTCATCTACGACACTACCTTTATTTTTAAAAGTTGGGATGTCTCAGATACCATTGGAAAAGGGAGAGGGAGGGCACGTTTGACCAGATCTAATGTGGGTGCAGTGTAAAACTGAACTAGAGTCACCAGCTATAGTGGAGAACCTAAGCAAGCCTTTTAATAGCTCTCTTTTAGTGTCTAACTATGAAGTATGGATAATTCTTAACAACAGGTGTGCTATCAGGATTAATTAATTAATGTAATGTAATTAATGGGATCTTGAAAGCAAGGTGACATGAAATGCAAACTAGCACAATAGCAATCAGTCACTTTTTCCAAGTTGATTGTCTTTGCTAGAAATAAAATGCCTCTCCAGAAGAGCTTGTAGCTGCTTGTTTCAAAGTGGAAAATGATAAGTAGCATGTGAGAAACAATATGCTTTTAGTATTGAACTCTGTTAAGAACCGATGACTTTGTTAGATGGTTTGCAGATGACTGAGAGAGGACCTTGACCAACAGGGCTTTCTATATTGCTTTTTTTAAGCTTTTGCCCACTACAGGCCAAGTAAAAGTAAAGACTCATTTTTTTTTTTTTTCTCAGGGCTGAGACATAAAGGGGGTATAGCTGACTGGAAAATAATTTTTTGTGCTGAATTTTATTGAATACTTCACTTTCTGTAGATGCCTTAGCCAGGAACTCTCTTCTATGCAAATGAGACAATCACATCCTGACCAAAGTCCTTTCTCTGAAGGGCAAGGCTTATTCCATATTATTTCTGCCACAAAGAAGTGCTGTATTCTGGGGAAAAAGCTGTTGGCACCATGAGAAAAGGTAACATTAAATGCTTGGATTAAAAACCATGACTGGAGCCATGGAGGTTGCTGAAGACAAGAGGATTTATATGGTGGGTCTCCAGATGAACTTGGCTCAACGTGGAGCAATGTGGAGCACACTTTCAATCACTCCCCATGTGGCATGGTTTCCTGATTATCATTTCAGGAAAATATCTAGATGCGACTGTGGATTCTCGACAAATGGAGGAGAGACCATCCATGAAGAAATGAGAGGGCTGCTCTGTCTCTGCGGCTACCCAGTCAGTCCTGAGACCCTCTGGTGTTAATGTGGAAAACTGCTTGTAGATATCTGGTTGGAGACAGTAATGTATTTGGGCGTTGTGTTGTTGGGCATGGTATAAGCAGACCAATAAACCAACTTGTTTTTCCTCAGCTTTTACATGACTTTAAGAGAATAACAATGAGTTATTGCTACTTACCTATGCTAAATGAGCCAGAGATGAAACTTCATGCTTCCTTCCCAGTCCCCTGGGCCATCTAGATACCTCATGATCATTTTCAAAGGGTATAATTTACATGAGATTTTTTTTCTACCTCGTGAGCCATAAATTTATAGGGAGCCCCTCTGAAAGACTTACTGCTTTTGTGAGGCCTCAGATGAAGTCAATCAAGCCAACTGGTATAAAAGCCAAACTCCCAATTAATTCTGTCCCTGTGGACTGTGCTGTTTGCTGTTAGATTGCAAGGGTTATGGGGCACGGGCTATCTCTTTGCTGGGTGGAGAGGGCCTGTATTGGATCAGGACATTTTTCAGCTCACGGCTGGAATAGTGCATGTGCCTTCTGAGGAGGTGAATGTCACCCTGGTCTGGTGATCATGCTATGCAAGCCCTTAGCAAATAATAAATAAATAGCCAAGGGGTTCGTTTCCTTTTCTCCTCACTTGCTGCCCTTTTTACTTGCTACATTCAATTATTTTTGGAAGCTGCATAATAAACAAAAGTTGTAGATTTCAGCACTCCCAGACCAGATTAGAGAGGATTAAACATCAAGGGGTGGCAGCTGGTCAGTTTACTGCACATTTTTAATGTGGAAATGTTTCTAAATGAAAAAAAAAAAACTAAAGGTGGGTGATGGTAGCAAACTCAGGCTCTTGCATCTGCTCCCCAGAAAGCTGGTGTGGGCAGGGTGGGGAGGATGGGGGCAAATTCCCAGAAGCTGGGTATGAAAGAGGCCAGGCCGAGGCATTCCCAGCAGAGCCAGGACTGTCAAAATGTTGGTGATGAGCCTTGTGCCCACACATGGCAAAGCGGTGGTGGTGGTGGTGGCAGGGCACCCTCCCCAGCCCCTGGCTGCCAGCGTGGGCTCATCCTCCAGGCTCACCCGCTCCCTGACCTCTCTTTGGAGATGGGCCACAGGAGTGTCAATTAGTGCTAATTGTGAGCGGTTTTGTTTGCCATGTGGCCACCTGTCGGCCAGGAGCTGGGCTGGGACCCCAGCAGACCCTAACGAGCAGCTGTCAGCCACCCGCCTCCTTCATGCTGTCATGCCCAGGGTGGCAACTGAGCGTGCCTCCAGGTGAAGGCACACGGACCTGCTTCCTGGGTACAATCTGTGTCACCCCCGTCATGTCTTAGCTGTAACCTATATTTTAAGGGAATATAAATGTGTCTTTTTTTTTTTTTTATTTGGCTAATTAAATTACACCCACCTCCGTAATTCCAAGATGTGTGTTAAGGAGTGTAATTAAATGAAAGCTCAAGTCACTAATTAGAACAATTCTTGAAGGGATACATTCTCCCGGTGACACTCATGTAACCTCCATATATGTGGATGTGAATGATTCGCGTTTTGGCATTGCAAAATATGCAGTAACCTCTATGCAGGGTTTTGCATAACAAAAAAAAAAAAAAAAGGAAGCAAATTTCTGAGGTCAATCTGCTTTCACTGCAGGACTCTTTGCTGAAAGGCTTCGTTTGGCTGCATATATTCCGAGCCATGCCAGCAGGGAGAGAGCCATTGATGTGTGGGTTGAGGGTTAATGTTAGTGTGGGAAACCTTGACATGAAATTCTGCGACGTGCCTGGGAGGACCGAGGGGATGGATTTAGTGCAAAACTCCCAAGTCCTGCTTGACTGAGACATGCATGAGGGGAAGTGCTGAGCATCCCTTCCCCACGGCATGCAGAGGACACAGCTCCCATCCACATCCTTCTGCTCGATGTGCACATGGCCTCTAATGCACACAGGAGCTGAACAAATGTGAAAGGGGAAGCAGGATCCGGTCTGTAGCTGCCTCGTGAAACTTTAGGGCATGTCTGGTAATGCTATTCCAGAAACGACAAGGAAACTTTGACAGTCAAATGAGGTAGAAATATCTGTGGGTGAGTGCAGACCAGACGCTGACCCGACAGTCCCAGACACCCTGGCAGAGGCGGTGATGACACATTGTGAAACGCGGCTTGCAGGCAGGGGATCTTGGCTGCACTCCTCATGCGGGAGCACTGTGACCACGTTTGGAGTGACAAAGCGCATCTCTGCCCTCGCTTTCCTCCAGCAGCATGCCAGGAATAGCTCTGCAGGGACTGGAGCAGGGGAAAGCTGATTGCACCTTTTGATTGATGGTGCCTTGCAGATTCAGAGAGATTTCATAGAGGAGCCTGATTTACTTATGCATCAGTTCTGGGCCCAGAGCAAAAATTCAGATGCCTCCAGCTTTTAGGAAATTCAAAAGAGGATCTGAATTTTCACCTATAAGTTGCCTTGTGCCAATTCTTCTTTTAACCGTGAGTCTACTCCCCGCTCTTGTTTTCTACTCCCCAAGGCCCCTTCTTAACAAACTGTCTCCAGAGTCATTCAGGATGCTGAAGCCATCGATCACGGTATAAATCCTACACGACTGAGGATGTTTCTGTACTGCGCGTTGCACAGTGCTCAGGCAGCTGTGCCCCCCAGTTGGTGCAGAACTGCCCTGGACAAAGAAGCAGGCTTTATCCACGGACAGAGACTTTTACCTACAAGAGCAAGCAGTGAACATTAATAAGTCCTGGAGGGGGCTGCGGCTGCAATTATTTTCTGGATTTGTTATTTATAAAAGTTTCTGTGTCCATGACTTCTCTCTGCTGTAAAA
This sequence comes from Anseranas semipalmata, assembly GCA_013399115.1. NCBI lineage: Eukaryota > Metazoa > Chordata > Aves > Anseriformes > Anseranatidae > Anseranas > Anseranas semipalmata. The sequence goes on from VXAA01005102.1 coordinate 111,204, forward strand.
TGCTGGGTGATTTCAAATGCCACAAAGTGGAGATACTTTGTAACAGCAAAAAGCCTAATGCAGTCATTAAAATTGACAGACAATTACATGCAAACACACAATATTACATGTAGAATTATATATTTAAGTACATAGATTAAAAATATTGAAGACAGCTGCATCATTTACAGATATATTTTATATCCCATTATTGAAATTAACCCTCTTATCCTTAATGATTACTGTGATGGGCTGACTGAAACACTTTTTTTGTCCAGTGTGGGCATGGAACCAAGAACAGAAAACGACATCTGAAAAATAATGATAGAAAGTGATAAAACAAAGGGTTGAAATGGGCAGTGTTTGCTGTCCTAACTATTGCAGCTGCTACTTTTGCCCAGCATAATAAACCCAAGCCTTAACAGCATTAATAGCAACACTTCTGTGGTAATGTGTATAACTGGACACCAGTGCTATTACCAAGTACTCCCAACATGAATATAATGAGGTTAGATTGCAATCCTTTATCTATGGATGCTTTAAGGCTGGTAAGGTATCTTATCTACTCACCGTGTATTTTCTGTCCTTTTAGTGCTGTGTTTTTTTCACTTTCCTTGCCAAACCTGCAAATGCATCAATCCCCCATTGTCTTCCTTGTTCCAGTTATCTGAACTTTCTGGTGTTTGTTGGCACCTGCAACTCTAAGACATGGGGCAAGAGACCACCCTCTCAAGTATATCTAGCCTGCTAGAAGCAAGAACTACTGGGAATTCTTAAAGAGAACAGTTTTATATCAGTTTTTCAAATGAGATTTATTGAATTTAGTGACCTACTTTTCTCCAAAGTTGCTGAAAATCCACATTTGAAGCGGATGGAAACCATGGTTGCTCAGAGACCTCAGATAAGCAGCCAAAGTGTAACATGGGCTGAAATTCTTCCAATCTTATTGAGGAGATGCTAACTTATTCCCAAATTCAAATTTCTGTGAGCTAAAGCAAAGTCTGAGAAAGAATGGGGTTTGATTTAGTTTCAGTTTGAGAACTTGGAAGGCCGATAGAAAAGCTACTTTCAGTGAGATGGGAGGTAATCATCACCTGGGTAAAGACTTCACCCTTCAGATGTTACTGACAGAACACTGCTAGAAGAAAAATCGTATCTTAGAAAATACATCTTGAAACCCAAACCCTTCATCTGCAGTATTTGATTGCCCTGATCTGAGTGGCTGGGAGGCCTAGGCCTGGGCTGCAACATGGCTGTTCCAGGGCTACTAAAGCACTGAAGAAGAATAGAGTTCCTGCCCCAAACCTCAGTGTATGGAACAAGGGGCAGCAGACACAGAGGTACAGATTGATGTAAGACTACAGGAAGGAATACTGGTCATCACGAAAAACAGTCGTGCCAGGAAAGGTGAAGAAATTTAGTTTTTTAGATGCTGTGTTTGAAAAGGAGATGAAAGAATGAAAATAAAGCCCTCTGGGTCAGACTATATAGAGCTCCCGTTTCACCTCCTGCATCAGGTCTGCCTCCCAAAACAGCACCTGCATCTCTTTCCAGTCATGCTATTTAGAGATTTAAAAGTACAGATAACAAAATCATAGCAGACACATCACTATTCCTCAGAACCAAGCAGATCTGGGCATTATCGAGAAAGGATTACAGGTCATTTGTCTGTGGATGTCACTTGAGAGGACACCTAAGGATAATGTTGCCAAGGAACAAGGAGAGAGCTGAGGAAAAAGACTTTGGGAAATTTGGCCAGTGGGAGGAGCAGCAGGAGGATGGAAGAGGAAGACAAGCCACCAAATGTGGGGGATACAGACTGAAGTCATGAGAGTAGGGCACAGGCTCTCTGAAAGTCTTGGGAGGAAAGAGATGGGAATTGATCACTTGTGTCAAAGGAACTGGGTAGATCAAAGAGGATGAGAATAAAGAAGGGATCTTGTAAATGTAGGTGTTGCAAGAATATTTCAGGTAAGGAGGGGAGCATTCCGTTATACTATGAAATGTTCCTTTTCCAAATCCATGTGCTTTCACATGACTGACTTACACATCCTATAGATGATCTTCAAGAGCAAAACCTTACACAGCTAGATACAGATTTTTTTTTTTTTTTTTTAAGAAAGATTGGCCCAATTGCTCCCATGCCATTTACTCCCACCCACACTATGCAGATGTAGCTGAAACCACTGGGAAGGGAAGGCAGGCTGGGGTTTCCAGCTTGAGTACAGAGGTCCTGGTTGGGCTTCTTTATTTGAAAGCTGAGCTTAAGGACATCCATTTTCTCTTCTGTTTTTCCATTTTTCCTTCCCTGGGTTCATGTACTGCTTTTAAAACTTAACAGTGGAAAGTTTTTAAACATTTGATATGGCATCAAGGGAAGAATAGCTCTGTTGATGGAAAGGAAACTGAGAAAAAAGAATCTTTTTCTTTTTCTTTTTTTTTTCTTTCTGGACTGAAAATATAATAAAAGCAGAGCCGTGCACTGTTATTCAGCATGTTTTCTGCTGTGAGCTGACAAGTGTGGGGTGGGGGGTGAGGATGGAGTTTCAGCTAATTCCATGAAACTATGCTGATTATCTGAGGTGTCAGATGTATATGTGTCAAGGAGCATTTGAGTCTTCGCTTCTTGTCAGATCATTTTTTAAATCAGGGTGCCTGGGGCCCTTCACATCAGCAAAAACAGGATATAATCCTTCCCCCCTTGAAGATGATTATCAGTTTTAGAAGAAGTACATTTGTATACTTTCAGAAGTCTGCTTGAAATGTAACCAGGCAACTCATTTGGGGAAGGAGACAAATGTCAGCCCAAACTCAAGGCTGAACTGCAATGCAGGCTTTATAAATTCTGTCTTTGAAAGTAAAGACAGTGGGTCAGCTTTTGGTGCCAGGGAACTGGTGCAATCGAGATTCACTGCTTACATTTACAGCACACAAAAGGTAGTAGATATACCTACACTGCCTGGGAAAGGCAGAAGTTAAAGGAGTAGGTGGCCTACTTTAGCTAATACTTCCTTGCAAGTTTCTGCTAGCTGCATTTTTGGTATATTATACTTTCCTGCCTCTCGGATGTATGACTTAGAGATGCTTGTAGTTCCAGATGGCCAAATTAAGAGGACACCTGCATGTGGAAGGCATAAATTCCATGTGAGGTTAAAGGTCTGATTCTTAATTGTGCCGAGGCCCCGCTATGTACTTTTGATGCCCACGTCAGGCATGGTTACAACGACACTGCTTCTTGTTATGGCCACTTTAAAACTCCTCTTGCAGATGGCTTTCTCCATTACCACCAGCTCAGGCAGATCTGAGATCCCTCTGCAAGTGGGTGGAAGTGTGCAAGCTGCAATTTGGAAATGGTCTGCACTTATTTCCTATGGGTAGAGGACTATGCACAGATCCAAGCTCTCACCGAAGAAGATGTAGCACACTACCTGTTGCAGAGAGGGACTGGTGGCTTGTGCCACCAAGAGAGATTATAAGAGATTATATCCTTGCTTCAAGTCACCTGTGAATTTGCCCAGAGATGACTCTTAACAGTTCCTTTTCTTCTTGAAAACCTTCTGCATGATGAAGTAATATTTTAGACTCTTCTACATCTGCCTGGAGCCTGGAATTCTTCAGGTTAATAAAACCTACCTAGGAGTAGGTATCTTTGAAACACCAAGTCTGCAGCATCTCGTGCTTGTGCCCTTCCTAATTCAGCCCACACAGGGCAGGGCACTGCTCTCCTACTGATGAACCAAGGTGCCACCTCCAAACCTTGTCCTACCCCTTGTCCTAACCGAGTGTAACAGGGCACTGCTGCTGTTCTTAAAAACGTAGAGCCGTACTAAAAGCATCTGTAGTGCGAGTTGCCAGGCAGGTTGTCATTTTGGTTGTGCCCCTGCCTGCCACCTGCGGTCCTGGGTGTTTGGGTGCAGCAGGGCTTCTGCCACAGCCACCACTTGCTCCTGCACCTTTGGGGAGGCCTGAGATCCCTGAAGGAGCTTGTGCTTGAAGGAGGAGGTGAACCCGTGCTGCAAGCCCCAAAAGCAAAACCATTCCCCTGCCCTCGCGGGGCTGTGCCGCTGTCAGGAAGAGCTCGAGGCCGAAGGCTCCTTGCAGCGGTCTGAGCCCCTCCGTGCCGCGGAGGTTTGTCACAGCTTGCTTTGTACGGCAGCTTCTTCTCCTCTGACTTGCCTTGCATCATCAGCATGTCTTTGTAAGGAAAACTGTCAGCTTTTCTCTTAAATGTTTTTGAGTACTGAAGATCATCCCCTGTTTTAAGGGTTTTTACTTGTTAGAGCAACTGTGCTTTCCTACTTATATTTTCTGCTCCCTCAAGGTCTCCTATTTACAGACAATCTGTCTCTGGAATGATTCAGGATGCTGAAGCAGTTGATCACTGCATAAATCTTCACAGGCTTCATGGTGTATGCAGCAAACATGCGTAAGTCTAAAGCGGCTTTGTCCTGGCACCACAGATTATTCCTTATTAAAAAAACAGTGTTTAGAAAACATTAGATCTTTTCATTTGGGAACTGGAGGAAAGCACCAAAACTGCTTGTTTAAAATACAATGTTTTTTGAATTTATTGTTAATGCTGCTTGCCAGACTGACAGGCTCGGAGATGGCTATCTGGTGTATCTCCACAGAACAGGCTCTATGCTGGCAACGAAATTGTGAATTTTCCCACAGCGGTGCATCCTGCAGCCTGGCCGGCGGGGGTGCCCCCAGAGCAGGGTTAAAGGCAGCGCTGCCAGGGGCCGCAGCTCTCTCAGAAAGCACAATGGGGCAGGCTATGTCCTGCAGCCACAGAAATCGTTCCCCCCGTGGTCACTGAAATGCATGGCTTTCTCTTCGCTGTCACAAGATTCCTTCTCTACCTGCCTGGTCTTTCACCGCTCCATCTGGTGGGAATTTCAACCATTAGATTAAATATTTTGTGAAAACGAAGAGGGTGCTAAAATTGCTGACTGATTTTACAATGGTTATTGAAAAGACACCCCGGCTACCTTCAAATGTGTGACCCAGAGCTAAAGATCTCTGATCACTTCATGGGGCTGCACAAAAAGAAAAGAATCTCATTAAATAATTGGTCAAACAGAGAAAACTCAAATCTTGTGGCATGGAAAAAACTATGGAAATGTTTCGCACGGCTGCGTACCCTTTAACACTGATTTATTGCATTTAACTCTGCCAAGGTCATTCACGAATGTGCCCTTGTGTGACATCTCTGATGGCTAATAAGCCCCGAGATTGCTCCACGCTCTTTCCCTCAGAGGAGTGGAAGTAAAATCTGTGTCCACTAAAGGGAAAATACAATGATCAGAGTTGGGCAAAAGCACTGTGGATGACTTATGCTTTGTGTGCCTGCTCTAAGCACCATCTAAATGGTGTAAAATAATCTGTGCTAGTTCATTTAGCAGCAGGAAAGCGGAGAAAAACACTTACAATCTTAAATGTTCACAAGAACTAGCTGAAAATAGCTTACCAAGATGCTGAGAAAGAATACAATGGCTTTAAAGGCAGCATTTACTTGTTTAGTAAGTGGAAGGTAGCTGCCAGCTTGGACTTCTCAAATGAATTTCCTAAAAAGCAAACTTTTGATTTATTATTACTAATAATTTTAAATTGGGGTTGAACACTTAAGATTGTCCATCAACTGTTAAAAAACTGTAGATTTCTTTTTCAGAGCCCGAATGTTTGTGCTGTACTAGTGTAGGTGTCTCAGCTTTTATTAATCAATACAGAAAGATAAAAGAAAAAACACCAACAGAAGGGTTTTTCAGATATCATAGCTTTCAGGAAAAATGGAATATAGGAGTATTAATGACTCAGGAGGGATTAAACAAAGGGGATTCAAAGATCCTTGCTTACAAAAATATTCCTTATTTTTTGGATTTTGTTTTTATTACAAGGAATAATACTGTTAAAACTGGCATTTTTTGACATCCATTACACTGGCAAATAGTTTTACTGGCTCACAGTGACTCCAGATGGGACGAGAGAAGTACACAGGGCAGGGAGGATGGCGCCGTACCAGGGGGTGCTGCCACCCAAGCCCTCAGTGTGAAGCGCGTCCCCCTCCAGGCACACACACATGGAGGGTGGGACAGGGAGGAGCGCTGCAGCGATGCCTGAGTGAAATGCCACCTCCCCTGCAGGCTCCCAGGGGCGGCACTGGGGCTCCGATGTCCCCCAGTGCTGTCCTTGTGCAGGGAACAGAGCACGAGCTGATTTTGATACCCCTTCTGATACTGTAATGTATTTCTTATTTAAATGATAACCTCTGGGGAACAAGTGCTGTGTCTTTTTATACAGCACTCAACATGCTAATGCGTTCAATAAATAATAGGTACATTTACAGAAATAAATGGCTACTTGTTTTGGATACGCTTTGTCCTCAGGTTAGGGATACATTATCAATATGATTTTTCTTTGCACAGTGAATTGTTTGTAATGGAGCAATAAAACACTACTGTGGGTCCACTTCATCCCAGCACCTGGGACCTACGTATGTGGTTCCTGATTCTTCTGATTCATCTTCTTGGGTCCGTGCTCACCGGCCAGTTTCTGTTCAGCACCAGCGGCTGTGTCCCTGCTTGTGCATCCTCTGGGCACAACGAGTGCACTGAGCTGTAGAGGTGAGAAAACCCCAACAGCAGAAAAGCCATGATGGAGGGGCTTCAAGTCCAAAGTTTAGTCAGCCAGGTCTGCTCAGCCACAGAAATCTCGGGAGATCCTTGGTGGTGCAATATATAGGCAAACTGACAACGCCTCCCAAAAAACAGCCTTTTCTTTTGGGAAATTACAACTTCTTTACCTGCCCAGGGGATTAAGGAATGTAAGAAATGGAAAAATCCTAGTGCGGCAGATGCGATGGTTTGAGACAAGAGACTGCAGCTAACCGCAATAAAAAGTCAGTGCTACATGTACGCCGATAGACGTTTGTGGGTGGGGGGGCGAGGCGGAGAGAGAGAGTGAAATGTAAAAACGCAATTAATTCCGGTAACCCCCGCCTGCCCGTCCCCAGGCGACACAAGCAGGAACACGCTACGGATCAGAGCGCCGCGCCATTTCTTGCACACGCGCTCGTGCAGGTGCCCCCGCGCAGCAGCGCGTGGCTCCTCGCCCTCCCGACAGCCCCCGTGGGTCCCTCCACAGCGCCCGCGGGGGCTCGTGGCACAGACGCTCGTTGTCCACCTCCCGCCACCCGGGGCTCTTGCTGCCTGCTCGCCCTGCCAGGCCGCCTGCTGCGCTCCCTTCTCTCGCCAGCTCGCTTCTCCTCCGTCTCGCTGTGCCCGTGCTCCGTTCCTCATTTCTCTCGCACCTCTGTGCTTGCATCACCCACGAGAGCCATTCCTCCTCAGCAGTGATAAAGAATTTGCAGTTACCTGTGCAGCAGGTAACCTCAAGCAACTTTTCCACCCGCTTCTCCAAAGCATCCTTCACCAAGCTAGCTCGCTGCTGCCGCCTTTACCTACTCCTTTCGCACTAACCCGCACGGACATTCAATGAACTTCTTGCCCACATGTAAAGTGACCTGCTGGGCCAGCAGGGAAGTCCTCCCTGCTCACATGCTGCTGTCCCCGGCCGTGGTATCCTCTGGTTTAAACCACAAGCCCATCAGGGCAGACAGCCTTGCGCCGGTGTGTCCTCTCACTACTGGGAAATTATCAGCTACATTTTTTTTCTCCATGCTTCTGGACACTGTCCTAGCCCTGTAAAAATAGATGCTTACCACATACCTGAAATTAAAGCAGCCTCACAGGAGAGAAAGCCTGGAGCACCCCAGGCAGGGAGCCCACCCACTGGCACCCAATTTGTGCATTAGAAGGCGATAAGCGGGGAGATGCGGCGCGGAGCCATGCCGCTCTCCCAGCAAGTTTGTTGTTGTTGTTGTTGTAACACGGTGGAGAATATCCGGACTTGCCAGTAAGTCGAGGGACAATCTCTTCCCATTATGCCTGCTCGAATACGAAAACGGCTTACAGTCACATATCTGCATGAGCCTAACCTTCACTCATTACAGACACAGTAGGGATTTACGTGCACCATGCTAGCTTTGCATGGGGCCTGTATTTTTATCCAGCAAAATCACATATTGTTACCTCCATATGTACAGTAGAAACAGCATGAGTAATGGAACCTTTAATCCACATTTTTCAAAATTAGATTATAGCTTTACCTTCATTTTCTCTCAGTTTTTAAATCCCTTCCAACGCCAAGCGACAGAGGTGCTGCTCTCCCTCCCGTCACGTTCCCTGGCAGGTCCGACTGTGGCTGGATAGCAGGGGTTGTCCGTGCAGATCCACACCCTGGGGCACCCCTTGGATCACCTTCAGCCACCTTTCCTGGGTCCCTTGTAGAATTAGTTTAATCACAACAGATGAAATACATGCCATATAATGCAAAATTAAATTAAAACCTATATGCAACAACAAAAATAGTATTAAGACTGGAGCACCTGGGTAGTATTGGACTGGAGCACCTCTCCTATGAAGAGAGGCTGAGGGAGTTGGGGGTGTTCAGCCTGGAGAGGAGAAGGCTCCGCGGAGAGACCTTATAGCGGCCTTCCAGTACCTAAAGGGGGCCCACAGGAAAGCTGGGGAGGGACTCTTTGTCAGGGAGTGTAGTGATAGGACAAGGGGTAACATCTTTAAACTAAAAGAGAGAAGATTTAGATTAGACATTAGGAAGAAATTCTTTACTCTGAGGGTGGTGAGGCACTGGCACAGGGTGCCCAGAGAAGCTGTGGCTGCCCCATCCCTGGAAGTGTTCAAGGCCAGGTTGGATGGGGCTTTGGGCAACCTGGTCTAGTGGGAGGTGTCCCTGCCCATGGCAGGGAGGTTGGAACTGGATGGTCTTTAAGGTCCCTTCCAACCCAAACCTTTCTGTGATCCTGTGAAGACACATCCATCATGCCTCTCTATCTCTGCACTTGCAGATCAACAGAGAGATTGGTAAAGCTAGGACTATTTCAGTGCTAAAACAGAGGCTGGCAATGTTGAATTAAGCTGCACATATTTGCCAAAGGCTTTTCAAAAAGTTGTAAGGTCTGCACGGTGTGGCCTCTAGCTCCCGCCGTGCCCTGCAGTGAAACACCCCGTGCGGCGTGGGGCCAGCCCTGTGGTGCAGGGCTGCGGGGCTGACTCGTGCTGAACGCGTGGTCTGAGCAGGCATATGTGCTCCGCAGCGGTGCCGTGGAGTATTCCTGAGGATTGCTCGGTAAATTACGTTTGATTTTTCTGAAGTAATTATCATGCAAACTGCAGTCTGCTAGGAAGGATGAAATATTCTTGTGTAATCATGGCGGCATCGTTAAAGTTGCAATTAGATACCATTATTAGGTCCCCCGTAAAGATGGCTAGGGAACTGCCTTTGGCCTGAAAAGTGCCACATGTACTTTGATAGGGGCAGAGAATGTTTCTGGAAGCTTTGAATACTCTGTGTCAAAAGGGCTTGGATTTAAAGGTAAATAAAAGTCACCTGATTACCCTGAAGCACCCTCACTGGCAGGCATGTTAGGTGTCCACGCACTAATTATTCTTTTTTAAACTGCTATATCTAAGCTGCAGTATGGGTCTGCAGCAAAGACCTGCAGACCCTTTAATGCTTATCACTCTGCAGACACTGAATAAAATGAGGATTCTTGCCCTATCTTATGTTTCACAAGTAAACATAAGTATTTATAAGCTGCAATGAACTTTTAAAGGAAGGTAGATAAATAGTATTTCAAACAACCTCTCATATATATTATATACATCTATGTTATGTAGGAAAAAACCTTCAACATCACCAAGTCCAGCCACCAACCTGACCTACCGAGTCCCACCACTAAACCATGTCCCTTAGTGCTATGTCCACACATCTCTTAAAGCCCGCCAGGGATGGGACTCCTCCACTTCCCTGGGCAGCCCGTTCCAATGCCTAACCACCCTTTCCATGAAGAAATGCTTCCTAATGTCCAATCTAAGCCTCTCCCGGTGCAACCTGAGGCTCTAAATGTGCTCTGACAGATGATATTTAATGTGCTCTATCAGACAATAAGAAGATCAGGTGAATTAAACAGCTGATGTGTTGAAAAACACATCCTGCCACAGCTGGGAGGTAGATAGGGTCCTAATCACACACCTCTTCCTTTGTGTTTCTCCCCCCTCTCTGCTGTGACACCATCCGTGTTGGATTTTAATGTGCTGATGATGGGAAGGTGCTTCTTTCAATACACTTCAAGACAGATTTTTCAGAGAAAGAGTCCTGTTGTATTTTCTTGGGATTTTCAATGTTAAATATATGAGCTAATGCCATGAATTACTTTCATTATGCTTCTTTTGCCTTTTTTCACTGTCCCCTTGCTTTATAACCAGTAAGTTTCATTTACAGCTTCAATTTTTTACTCATATTGTGTTTTTCTCCTCCTCTCCTTCTCTTTCCTCCCATCCACTCCACTTCTTATCCTCTTTCCTTTCACCTTTGAATCCAGCATCCCAGGAGGTTCAGTGAGCGTGTCCTACGTGGCATTATTCATGCAGGTGCTACAGGGCGCTTAAACATGCTGTGAACAATCAAGTTCACTCTTGGGCAAAGGTTTCTGAGGAAGGTGACTTTATTACTCAGACACACTCTGCAGAATACAGATAAACTTTCGTGTGGCTGCCTAACCCTCTATTCCTCTTCCAGCATCACCAGCACAGAGTTACCTTCATTAACAAGTTCAAATTGCTGTGTGCTTGCAGCATCAGTGGTCAACGGGTGCGTGTTTTCTGTGAGATGAGCTAAGTGGCTGGGTTACTTTCACTGGTCAAAAACATCCTCTTCCCTTAGCGAACAGCTTAATTATTCCTTCTTCCTCCTGGGGGACAGATTATTGAAGACAGATGGGCGCAAAAATCTGCATACATTAGTGGGAAAGGCGGGATGCAGCCGCGCTGTGGATGGAGGGGCTGACAGCTGCGCGGTCGCATCCAGACACCAGGGAATTGCCAGAGCCTACCTCGCGTGTGCGGTGCGCTGGTGGCCCCGTGCAGCCCCGACACATTCGGCTGCGGGCCCGCGGTGTCACGCATGCAAAAGCCTGCACAGCCTCCCGTGCTGGGCAGGACCTCTGTGGTTCTGGTCCCAGCGCTCATACAAGACCTGTCCTTTAAGTCTGGCAGGTCACTAAGGTGGAGATTTTCCAAAGCACCCAGGTGATTTAGGAACGTGACGTGTGACGTGGCAGAGTGACACCATGACTTCTCCAGCTGGAAAAGCGCCGGGATGGAAGGGCTGTACTCCTCCTGTAGCATCCGAAGCCAGTGTCCTGGGCTGTGACTGTGACTGTGACAAAGGCACCAAAACAGCAAATACTCTAAAAATTTCCTTAGCTCAGACAGTAGCTGTGCTCTTCAGCTAGTGAGCCAAGCCAAATGCAGAGTTAGCCCTCCTTTTTTTTTTTTTTTTTAAAAAAAAAAAGGGATCGAGTGACGAGTGGTTTCATTAATCCTCCCACAGAGCTAGTTAGAAAACTTTGAAATAAAGTCAGCTGCTGGAAACCCGGTCTGGAGTATGCACACCCTCATTTGCATTTTGATTTCTGTGATTTAACTGAAGGCACAGGTTGTCCCTGCCAAATATCCCTCTCCTACCAAGGGATATACAAGGTAGAACTGCCCAAAGCAGCCTGACTTATGAGGACTGCCACAGCAACACAACCAATGCATCCCTAAACATTTAGTAATAAAAAATCTGTTGTTCTTTGGTCGCCAGGATTTAACAAGCCTAATCCCTAGGAGAGGTGATAAAAATTCATTAATCTAATTAAATACTTCTTATTGCCAAAGTGACTTTGTAGAGTAGCTTTGCTGAAGGATAAGTGCAAAGTAAAATGGAGTCCCAGCAGAGAAACAAACGTTAGACTTCAGCAAGCTGGTACATGCTTCATTAAACTCATAATTATCCTTTGGTTCTAAGTAGCTGATAATATTTAATGAGTATCCAAGATAATTTAAAGAAAATGTTTACTAATGAGGAACAAACAGTGCTATGGAAAACTGATATCTGGGGTACCATAGCCGTGTATCTTACCTGTATCTCGTGTACGCGGTTTGGTACAAGTGATTTAAATGTTCTTTTTAAACTATTTTCCTACAGGCTGGTGTTGCTGGTTTCACCACCACCCCCTGTGAAGCACCAGGCATCCCAGGGAGAGCAGGAGGTGCCGTGGAGCAGGCAGCGCTGCGGGGGCATGGAAAAGCGAATCCCAGGAGCCTGAGCACAGGGAGGGGAGCAGAGCACCCGGGGACCTGGGGGGCTCATGTTGGCCAGGGTTTTCCTGAGCTTCTGGCTTCTCGGTTTTGTTGGGTGGGGGGCTACTCTTCGGCTCCTGCAGGCAGGTTGGTGCAGTCAGGGCCCCGGCTGCTGCCTGCAGCTTGCAGCGGGTCTGGCTGCACCCAAAAAACTCGCTGCCTGTGCATGGTGTGCCAAAGTGACTTGCCAGGTGGGCTGAGTGGGGCAAGAGCCTTCCTCCACCCCACCACCCGGTTTTTGGAGGTGGGGAGCGGGGACAGGCAGTGTTGGCTTTCTCAGGGCTTGCTGCCCCAGGCGAGCTGGGCACCCCAAGCACCCCTCGTGCCGGGCTCAGCACCGCACCTGCAGCAGGAGGATGGGGCTTCTCCGGGCATCCACCGGGAATTAATTCCCCTGTTAGAAAATGTTCCTCCTACCCTCAGTGCCTCGGTGTTGGCTGTTTAATACGTGCTAGTTTACCATCTTGCTTTTTTTCTTCTTTTCTCTGGTATCCCTCAAGGTGCGAAGTTTTTGTCTAGTGGTACGTACAGTGATGATTCTTTCTAACTCACCTCAGCTTTTACTATTAACTAACAGGAAAATAATTTGGCTCCTGACAGACTACATCTCATATGTTGGCAGGTGAAGTGGGATACCTGGCCGAGTGCTGGCTGGTTGCTCTCCTCCAATATTCCTTTAGATGTGTGGGCTTTCCTCCAGAGAGATGTGTCTTCTAGCTCAGAATACTCTACTCTGGAGATACAGAGGGCATTTTCTTTGCCTTTGAATGACACATAGATACAGCTCTACATCTTTCTACTGCAGATAAATAAATAGCTGCAATCTTTATTGAAAAGATGGTGAGGAAAATAATGGACTGTCTCTCTACGAAGCTAAGGCGATGAGATACAGGAAAGGAGACGATGATGAGAAAGGAACCAGCATTAGAGAGCGAGCTGTGCCCTGACCCTCCACCAGCCTCTCGTGAGCTCTTTGGTGGCCCTTGCCATGGCAGCCGGCATCCTCCCTGGGGAGTCCTGACACCCTGCAAGGCTCACACTGCTGGTTGCACATGTGCTGCTTCGTTAACTCCATCATAACCCTGCAAAGAAGTGCCCAGAATCAACTACAGTGACTCAAATAAAAAATTACTTATTTTGTATGTAGCAGCCAGTGTAAAAACCCAACTTCTGTTGCCTGTGCCCCGCTTGCAGTTGGACATTTCGCTTGAGATGTGAGCTGACCTGATTTATTGCTGATGGGTCCATTTCTGGGAGCTGGGATTGCTTTTCCCAATACCACGTCCCTCCCTGCCTAATCATTTTTCTGAGGCTGCCCAACTGGAGGGATGCAGCCCTGCCTCAAGATAGGGCTTGTAGTGCTCAGTTTGGTCAGGAATGAGCCTGTAAGCCTTAATGCTGGGGTTCTGGCATGAGTATCGGCCACCAAGCTCTCCAAAGCCACCACACGCTTTCCTGCGACGTGTGGTGAACCCTGATAGCAGGGTTCTGATAGCAACGCTTGGAAACCAGATAGCAAACAGCAGTGCAGAAGCACACATAAATATAAAATTAATGTAGATATTTCTCACTTTCACCATCGCAGGAAAATACCCTCTGCCCCCAAATGCCTGTGTATAGCCTTGTGTCCTGATGGCATACGTATATTACCGCAGGTATTCTGGTGCTGGAAGGAAAGGGGATGGGGACTGTGTGGATTAACAGACCACATGCATGTGCCTATTTTATGGCTGTGATTATCTTTGTAAGGTGCTTAAATGCTGCAAGTGCAGTATCCTATAAATGGGTAGACAGATTAGATTAGATCTGCGATTCGCAGCAAGGGAGTTTATACCTGCTTGGCTCACTTGGATGCTGAGTTTCTCTTTAAATGCTGTATAGCTAGCTGTTTTTTTCTGCCCTTTATCAACTGGGTTTCCAACTGGCAGCCTCATAGGACTTGATACTGCACCTTTGATCTCAGATAGATTTTTGTACATAAAATCATATTTCACAACAGCTTTACAAGTTGTTATGTTAATTCATTGCTTGTCTACTATCTTGGCTGCTATAAATGCTATAAATACATGGTATATGGGAAGGTATAAGGAATATGTAGAGTAACAGTCATCCTCACACCCAGTTCTGCTCCTGAAGTAAAATCCATGGCAAACCCCTCATGTGGGGAAAGAGAAGGATTACGTTCCAACTCTGTGTGTATCAGATTGTCAGTTTTTGTTTAATGGAAATCTGATTTCAGAGGGGTTGAAAAATAGCTGGTACTCGGACCATAATGGCTGTGCTAGTGTCATATCACTGTGCTTCACTGCAGCCGGGGCTCTTGTTCAGATGCATTGGCAGAGTGCCTGGACATGGCTTTTTGTTGAGTTTGTCGGTATGGAAGCAGGAATTGGGTAAGATTACTCTATAACAATATTTGTAAGCCTTGCAACCAGTCAATGGCTTTAAAGCAGGAAAAGTGTAATTCTAACAGCTGCCTTTGCAGTATGTGAGAAGGGCATTGCAGATGCGTTTCCTATTATGCTGCACAAAAGGTGCCAACCTTGTGAGCAGTCATCAGTCTATCGAAAAGAAACCGTCTGTTCACATTTTGTGAATGCAGGCATATGAATGAGAATGGTTTATGTGCCTCATCTCGGAGGCAGGCGGAGTCCCAGCCAGTTAAAAACTGTCCTAGCCCATTAAAAGTTGGTTCCTTTCAAAATCCAAAGCACTTTTTCTATTTAGCATTTTACAGCTGAACAGATACGTTGATATGTTTACAGCTACAGCGAAGGGTAGAGTTAAGTATAGCGGTGATGCAAACTGCAGGCATCAGTGTAATATAACATTACCCTTGTGAAATGCAATTATTCTGGCTCTTGTTTTTAAATAGTTGTTTTTCTCAGTGTGAAAGCTAAATCACATAACACAACAATTTTATTCATAAAGATGTAAGTTTTATGTTCCTAGCAAATTCCCTTTGATTTTACAGGTGAAATTGCATGTAACTAAACCTTTTCTTAAAACCCACAAAGGTTGCATAGAGCAAGAGCAAAAAATCCCCTCCAACAAACTAGCCCAGGGGAGTGAGGCTAAAAGGAACATCTCCTCTTGCTTCACATGGACGTGTGAGGTGAGGTGGAACACGGTGTGGGAGCTTCCCGGTGTATCCCTCATGGTATGTTTATTTTTCTCTTTACACCAAAGGTATCATCGGCTTTAGCAAGGGAATACTATGTATATAGCACTAAAATTAGGCTATGATTATAGGCTGAGGGCCTTATCCAGACTGTTATTTTTAACTCTAGGTGTTTCAGTGAGGTTATGGCTGCAGTTCTTGGCTAGAAGTATTTAGAAAGAGTGGGAGGAAACAGCGGGACCGACTCTTCCAGGCCAAAATGTTGCACCCAAAATACCAGGAAACTGGAATTTGACTACAGTAATGGAAACACAGGAAAAAATGGTGAAATATTAAGAGAAAGTGGAAACTCTGGCTGAAGAATAGTTCCCTCTTACTAGCTTGTAAATTAATTCTCATGCATTCTTCGTAGTCCGGTATATAACATTTGAATTCCACAATTGAGATTTAATTATAAAACCATACCAAACATTCAAAGGTAACCTCTACAAGCAACCATCATTTCAGTAGGACGGGCTGGAGGGAAAGACTTTCTCCTCAATGATTTATGAGCAGCACATATTAAGTATCCAATGTATGCCAGGTAATTGTACTGAGATACTAGGTTTTCACACTAGGTAAACAAATAACGATGATGGAAAAACAACTGATTAATGGTTAGCTAAGAGCACTTGTGAGCGGTGTGCTTCAGCTCTGAAACCCAAGGTTTTGTCACGCAGAAAAGAGCTGCTGTCACTTACAAGGAATCAGAAGGTCGCAAGGTCTGCTGAGGGGAGACCCAGAAGCCTGTAAAAGTGGACGACCACGAAAGGGCAGAGGAAAAGACAGAAGTTACATATGCACAAGGTGTTTTCATGCTATCAAAAGATTAAAAAACAGGGTGGGCAATGGTTTGTGTGTTAAACAAGGTGGGCAACTTGATTTCAGAGCCCCATCTCTGAAAAGTCCAAGCATGAAGGAAAATGTGCTGGCTATGCCCACACCATGGACAAGGGCAACAGTGCACGACACGCCGTGCTCATCCACCTGGTATTAAGCCTGCCCGGGATCTGCTGGTGAGCAGCACTGCCTCGGCCCTAGATTTATGCCATCTGTTATTAATGACGACCCCGAAGAACTGAAAGGAAGCTGCCTCCGCTCCTCCTGAGGGTCACTGACACAGCGGTGAACCCAGTTTGTTTTCCAGCATCAGGTGTCTGGGGCCAAGGCCCTGCCCGGCGTCCCCTCCCCGGCCACATGATGGGAGAGCGGGGCTGGGGCTGCCCGCAGCTCTCGGGGCCGGGAGCGGCTCTCAGGGAGCAGGGAGCAGGCGCTGCCTGCACAGGGGGTGCAGAGACGAAGGGGTTACTGCCAGAGCCCGGGGTGTGCGCTTTATGCAGCAGCGTGCTGGCATTTAAGGGATTGAGCTAACCAACCTACAGCGGGGATGTGTTCCTTTTCGCATGTAAGGCTTCACATCCGTTATGTCATGGGTGTGGCATAGCATTCTCTCAAATTGTTTGTAATTCAGCATTTAAAATGATACGGTGTTGTAAGTTAAGCAATTATCAAGACCTCAATTCCAAGACACAGGGATTCCAGGTTATAGGTCTCCTGAGTTTTATTTACTTTAATTCATGTCAGCTCATTATCAACCTCATCAGCAAGCACAGACTTAAAAGTAAGCCTCGATCAGTCATTATTCTGGGTACACACATGTGGATTAAGGGTCTTTTCATCTATACAGTTTGGGAAAGGGGGGTGGAAATCTATATTGTTTCACTTTCCATTATTCAAATTTGCAAAATAATTTTTAAATGAGTCAGGAAGGCCACGGAGATCACTAATAACATCTCTTGTATCAGAAGTAATTTGGTTTGTAACTCTCTATGATCAAATCAAATAATCCTTTTATACCTGACCAAAATTACTTTGTAGAGTTCATGTGCTATTGCTAATAATTATCATCACAATGTGTCTTTGAACCATTAGGCATTATGCTATACACATTTTTATGATGAGGGTATTAGAACTACAGATCTGATGGCTGTGTCTGATGGGTTCCCTGAGATGCACAGACTTTTCAGCTGGCTCGTGAGTAAGGTGGACACAAGTAGCCACCCACTACTGAAATCTCTTGCAAGCTACTGATCAGTCTTCATGTCCAGAAAGATGTCATGGTATCTCTACCACCCCCGACCTCCTCCACTTGGTCTGACTTGGTCCTGCTGACTTTTTGAGGATAACAACCGACTTTAAAAATCATATTAGTTGGTAACAAATAAATCACTATTGTTTTCATTTCAATTGATGTTGTCTCAAAGTAAGAATGCAGGATTTCTAAACTTCCGTGGGAAAGTGTGAACTTAAGGTTTAGCCTTTTTTTTTTTTTTTGGTAAAACTGTAGGCAAACTTCTTAATCTTTACAAAGTTATGGTTCTGTCCCTAGGGATTTCTTGCTGCACTAAATCTCATAGCTATGTTTCTCATTTTGGGCATCACTCTGCACAGGTGGAGAAATATGATTCTAGTTTCTTCTTGAAAGCTTTACTTTATTCAGATTCCAACATAAAACATAGTAAGTGTTGGTATGCTAGTCAAAATTTTGTAATTTATTGGTCCTGGGCTGATGAATATCGAGGTGAAGCATCTTCACTTCCCCTTCCATCCAGAGGTCGATCTAAATCCTACAAACTACAAGCTGTTTTGTAATGTTGGCCACTGTATTAATTTCAATGCAAGGCTGACATCCCAATATGCATTTACAAGACGCATCCATCACCAGGATATTGCACCTCAGCAGGTTTCGATAAAGCACGTGTTCTGGGGTCCCCCTGGGGTTTTGCAGCCCTCCGATAGCAAACCCAGCAGACTGGAGCATGCTGCTGGTCATGCTCCAGATGCCTGCTACCAGGATATACTCTGAGCATGTTATAACAAGGAAGGGATGGAAAGAGAAGCCCTTGTGTTATACTTTTAGAAATGACTCCAACTTCTTCCAAGGGGCAGGGAGCTGTAGAGTTGTAGGGTCTGCTGTGGCAGGCTGCTGCCAGCTCTCCCTTTGAGCTAAGCAGGTGAAGTGTCCTATTTAAAAGCAGATGTAAAAACGAGGCGGGCTGGGAGAGATCATTTCTCAGATAATCTGGAGTTGGGCCATTCAGGCCTCAGCAGATTGTAATCGATATCTTGATTTTCACCAGGAAGTAAATGGGTGGCCAGCATAGTGTAATGAAAGGCTTTATTACCATATGGCACCTTAGAAAGCTTGTCTATTGTACAGTGACAAAGAACTAAAAATTGCTTAATCAGATGAGCCCCAAAAAGGGGAAAATAAAATCAAACTTTGCCAAGAGCCTGAAGAGAGTAGGAAAACAAGACATGGGCTGGCACATCAAGGATGGTCCCCTCCCTCCTGGTCCTTGCTGCAGGAGCTCTGAGGTGTCCCACTGAGGTGGCACTACTCTGCTCTCTGACTCGCTATTGATACTAAAGTGCAGTTTTTGTCTGTGCTATCACTGTATCACTGCTGGGCTTTGTCCCCTTTGTGGCAGAGCAATTGCAGGCCAGCAAGGGTGAGCAGCTGCTGCAAAGGGTGCTGCAAAGAGTCCTGTTGTGTGACAGAGCCTCAGCATCAGCGGTGCTTGTTTTTCCTCACTTTTGGTGGAAAAGTGTGTCAACGGATGTCAAGGTAAATTCTCCTCTTTCTCTCTTTCTTCCCCCCACCCCCACACCTCCCTCCTCCAAGTCTGTCTTTGTGTCATCTCTTCAAAGTACACTACCTGTAAAATATTGATTCACAGCAGGCTGAGCTGCCAAGTTTAGATTTCTTTTTCACTGGCAGCAATAATAAACTACTACAGACAGCGCAGACTCGGTACCGGTCTCATCATTGCACCACCAGCACATCAGTCTGTCTTATGCGTGATGCAACATAATGAAACAAGGACCCAGAGGTATCTCAAAAGGAAGATGGAGCTGAGAAACAACCACCAGGGACATCAAAGGAGCCTAAGGAGGCTGTAAGTTGAGGATGTAGCAAGTGCCACCCTAAACAGCAGAAAGAGCAGCTCTGTTTATTCAAAATAACTTGTCAGAAAAAACAATACAGTAAAACAACCAGTGCCACCTGAGACAAGAAATCTAGAATAAATAAACCCTCTCTTTCCTCTGTTCAGCTTAAAAACAGGAATACCACCCACTCCCAGCTATCTTCGTGATCTTCATCTTGTTGAAAAAAAAGTGTCAGGAGTGATTACAGGAAGGTAAAAAGACCCTCAATAGCTTATGGCAGTGCTATGAAAATTGTGCCTGGTGGGAATGGTGGATAGACATACATGTGCTATGAAATGCATTCCGCTTTGCTCAGAGGCAGCGCTTCCCTGGCTTACCAGCTATGGAAGGAGTAGGACAGAGGTCCTGGAGCACGCCGGGGTCCTGTGCTGGCACTTCCCCTTCGGTGCGCGTTCTGCGGTAACAGACTCAGCATAAACGAGATTAATGTAATCTATTACATAATGACAACAGACTAGAACAGTGAGAGGCTACAAGCAAACTACAAACACCTTCCCCCATCCACCCTCTTCTACCTCCTCCCCC